>KE159201.1:143249-159692 GCA_000411055.1 Leavenworthia alabamica | reverse complement strand
AAATTAAATTTTATTTTAAAAAAATTATATAAATCTTAAATAATAAATCCAAACACTATATACTAAACTCTAACCTTAAATATTAAATTTTAATTTCTAAATCAAAATTCAAAATCCTAAATAATAAATAGTAAATAGTAAATCCAAACACTAAATAATTAATCCTAACCATAAATACTAAAATCTAACCCTAAATAATAAATAGTAAACTCAAACATTAAACATTAAATACAAAATATATTTTTATAAAAAAATTATAATTTTTAGTAAAAATATATTGTTAATAAAAATTGGTATTTATGTCTAAATAAAAAATTAATATAATTTTATCCAATAAACTATATTTGATGGTGTTAGAGGTAATTACTCAAAAAAAACTATATACTAAAATGCATCAATTCATTGATAGGGGACAGCATATATGTATAACTTATACTTGCTTCAATTCAATGACAGGGGACAGTATATATATGTTATTAACACTAAATTACAATTTTAATTTTCTCAATTTATCATTTTTAATAAAATTTTCATTTTAGCATTGCATATATGTGTATAATTCTATACATGTAACAGAAACTATATATGTGTTACTTAATGCATTATTTTTGGTTTTACACAATAAATATTGTTTTGGAGTATCTATTAAATAAATATGGTAGATTAAATAAATTAAGTTCGAAAACGGAAAATTATAGATATAAATAAAAAATATCGTGATCTTTAGACAAAACAAAAATCGTGTTCAAATAAAGCTCAAGTAATTTTTTAGCCAATCACATATTAACATAATTAAAAAAATATAACAAAAAGCTTATAAAGGGTAAGAATGTGATATATCTTTGTTTGTCACTTTATAATCAAACTATCAAAGTGTTGAGGGCCGTAAATTGTAAATGGCAAAATTTGGCCAAGTCAGGATCTGACCAAATTTTATTGGTTTGGTTTATGTAGTTAGGCCGAAGCTTTAGCTATAACTTTCGGTTTAATTAAAAATTACAAAACAGTTTCAAACTGATCTTTAACTTGCCAACCTCTTTATGCTACTTTGTCGGGATACTTTGCATTCTTCATGTTAATGAACAAATCAAATCAAAATGTTTTAGAATTTATAATATAAAACATTCTTGGAATGTTTCGGACGTATCAATTAGATTATGATTACGTAACATTTTTTTTATTACATATCATTTTATTATTGAAAAAATTGTATATTATTTTAAGTATACGTAATTATGTATTTTGAATAGACTATTCAAGCATAGCACTCGGCCCAATAGAGATGGCAAAAAGCCATCATTTTTTAGTATTTTAGAGGCTCAGTTTTTTTTTTTTTAAGTAAAAAAATTATTTTTGTTGAACTGAAAATCCAAAATTTTTATATATAAATGGTCTATTATTAGATAAAACGAGATAATTGCCTTTTGGGCCTTTTAAATGGGTCTTTTGGGTTTATGTCCTTATCGCAAGTGAGAACGACGTTTTCATTATGACTGCGTTATAGCCAATTAATATGGGCCGATTTAACGTGGCCCAACCCAACAAAATAAAATCATTAATTCCACAAATCCCAAACAAAATAATTCTATGTCCAAAAATAATAATATGCAAAATTTTCCAAAACTTCACAATAAATTCATGAAGTTCCAAATTCACAAAAATTCATACAATATCTGATACATTATGTTCATAATTTAATTAAAAACTCTATTTATTAGCATAGTTTCATACAATATCATTTTCACTCCAAATTCTAATTTTATATATTTCAAATCATTTTAAATATAGATAATAAAGCAGAATATTAAATTAAAGAGTTAGATACACAAAAAAATATTCCAGTGTCATTTAATCACTTTTATTTTAGTTTTGTAGTTTTGTCATTTTATGGTTTTAAAATTTTTATAATCATTTTATTTATTTTAATAAATCTATATTTGTACTCAATTTATTATGTGGAAAATTTTGTTAGTTTGATAATTGTATGGTATACTTTCAATTTTTGAAAATTATATTTAATTTATATATTAACTAGATGGGTCTAATCGAGATGGCTTTAAATCGAGTTAAGTTGGATTATCCATTTTAACACTTCTAAATAAATAAATAAAAATTAGTCAAAAAATAAATGAAACGGACCTAAACTTTAAAGTTAATCTACTTGGTCCGCTACCGCTACAACTAGACGGGGCCAAAAGAACACAACTAATCGACCAAGTTGGGATGAGCTCAAAACTAAGAAACAAAATCGTTACTTCAATTATTGGAGTATCCACAGCAACAAAAGATTGCAATATTCAAAACTTGGTGGAAAATAGTATAAATATTACAAAAAAATATAAATTAATAAAAAACTAACAAGTGAAACTAATACTAATACCTATAACAACTTAACTATGTTAAAAGGAATAGTTTACAAAAATCATTTAAACAGAAGAGAAGGAAAAATTTATTTGTTAAAAGTCTTACTTCCAACAAAAACCACCAATCTTTGTCATGGTCTTGTACACACTTCGAAAACATAATACAAGTCAACGTAGGTGTCTTATTAGTTAGACTTCGATCTAGTTCTGTCTTATGAATGTTACAAAATGTTATCACTCTTTTAGAATCTTCAACTCTCTAGTTTTTTTTTTATATTTTTGTTAAGGTTTAACATTATCTTTCAATCATTTGGTAATGTCTCTTACTCTTAGCCTATAAACAAATTCATCACAAACTTGAAGACATATATCTCAAGTTCACAAACAATTATTATTATTATTATTATTATTATTTTTTAAAATTAAAATAACCCTAAAATTGATGTTTTAGTGTTTTAATTCTTTTTCATTTTCAACCACAATACCAAATGTGGATCTGAAATTTTATTTCCTATTATTATATTATTAAACTGAATTTTATTTTATCTTTAAACATTAGTCTTATAACTAATTAATATAGTTTAAATTTAAATATAATATTACAACTCGTAACGGAAAAATTATAATCAATAAATTAAAATAATGTAAATGAATCAATTTGCATATTAATTTAGATAATTTATGTAAATTAAAATTTTACGTTAAATATGGTATATTGAAGAAAACTCTGAGTAAATACTGCGTAAGTACAATGTCAAATATGTATATTCACTCATTTAACATGCGTTAATAATTAATTATAGTAAACTTTATAAGAACATTTCATACAAAATATCTCCAAGCCTAACCATATGGAGTCATCAGTCGGTAGATATGATCATATCAAATACAAAATATAAAAAAGGTGACGTTAATAGAAGTTGGAGTTATCTATCGAACTCCGTATACATTTTTTGTTATTCGATTGTGACCATAACACAGCATATACTTGATAGCGACATGCACCACACAACTTAGCCTATCGAGAGAAAGATCATTGTAAGCGGTCCAAACCTTACGCGGCATGGTTCTATTCATTTGACCGTGTTGAAATGCTAAAGACGTGTGTAGATGAGATGAGATGAGATGAGATGATCGAACGGTGTAGATTATGTTATTACAAAATCGAACGGTCATGTTGTTATGGACCCACTTGAAGGTTCAAACAAAAAAATAATAAAGAAGGAGAAGAAGAGACGACAAGGTTGTGGTGGCTAGTGTATGCGACAGTGTTAGGCACTATCATATGTCTCATCACTTTCTGTCTCGACTCATCGAGGTTATGTTAGTGTTCAATTTGAGTTTTACAAGTTTAGTTTGATTAAACAATAATCTTTGCTTTTATAGACATATCTATTAAAATGTTTTTAGATATAAACTTTGAATTAAATATGTTAAGGATGAAACTAATTACGAATCTTTATAATACTATTAATTATTATTATTTATTCTAACTAATTTTATTGTGAATTACTAAAATATGTGGTAGGCTTTTGTCAATTTTTATATACTAAATCACATGGTAATTCACTAGACTAAATTATCACTTAACTATGATCAAAATATTATTAAATTCAGTGTATTATTTATAACGTTGTTGTACTTTAGCTATACTTATACCTAATTTTATTTATAGTTGCACTCATTACTGTAAAGTGAATTTACTATAACTTCATGTTAAAAACATTATTTAACCATTTTACTAATTTTAAGTATATAAAAAATAAAAATGAATGGTGATATTTTTTTGTTTATAGAGATAAACATCACAACATGTCATCCATAAAAAAACAACAATTGATGTAATAAAAATATCAAAATAGTTTTTAATGGTAAAATATATATTTTCTTTTTTCATTTTCTAACTTCAAACTTCTCACGTGGAGGCTACGTACTAGTGGCCAAGGTCGTTTCAAATTCACCCACAGACCACATCTTACGAACCAGACCGACCATATAATATCTACTCATTCCTTTATATAAATATACATACTCTACACACTTCACAAATCAATTCACTACACACACACGAAAAAACTTCAAACTAAGAGAAAGTGTCTGTTTATGTTGTGCCCACTCCATGCATTATTGATCAATCATTTCATTTGGTAATAATCTTCACTTATTTACATTTATATTGTAAAAAAAAACAATAATTCCATAACAAAATCGAAGTGAGAGTATTACAAGTTTAGATGGTCTTGGAAGACAATAAGAACGGTTCTTCTTTGCAACAACCGTTTGGTAATTTCTCTAAATCTTCACCGGAGATGGATGTTGTTGATACGTACGACCGGAAAAGTTCGCCGGAGATGGATGCTGAGAAGTTAGAGAACAAGCCAGGAGGATGGAAAGCCATCACGTTCATCTTAGGTATTTTTTGCTTCGTGAACGTTATTAATTACTTCAATTTCCATTTCCATAATTGGATAAATATATCTAGAGACAATAATTAGTAACTAATATATATATCAAAAACAATGAATCTAATCATACATATTAAGCTTGGCAACATATGTAACTGGTCGTTTCACGATCACGTTCTCCCTAAATCCCGTAACCGTTATATCATATATTATATGGTTTTTTTCATTAATTTATATCATATAATATTTCTCGTAACCGTTATATCATATATTATATGGTTTTTCATTAATTATATCATATAATATATCTCGTAACCGTTGTGTGACACTCGCCCATACTGACTACTTTATACGTATCATATTTTTTGTTAATTTATTCGTTGACATAACTAATGTAAGAAAATGCGTTGAAACAGGGAACGAAACACTTGAGAGACTTGGAACAATAGGGTTATTGTCAAATTTCATGGTTTATCTAACCAAAGTGTTCCACTTAGAACAAGTCGATGCTTCAAATGTTATAAACATCTGGTCTGGTTTCACTAATCTTACTCCTCTTGTCGGAGCGTTCATCTCTGATACTTACGCTGGCCGCTTCAAGACCATCGCTTTCGCCTCATTTGCCACCCTCTTCGTAAGTATAATAATAATAATATTATAATTATTTACTTTATCGAAATCTTTATCTACATTATTAAGAGTAATAGTAACTTTATTCACTCCTATGTCATAACATATATAATATAATTAACTCTTGGTAGAAAGTTATATTAGTATTTTATATATGTGTTTCGTTTGTGTGGCTAATATACATGTGACTTGGCACATTATNTAGAAATATATATATATATATATATATATATATATTTCTATACATAAATATATAATACAAAATTTATCTAATAGGAGTACTAAAGATTTTTATTTTCAACAGCTATTAAATAACTTTTGTATCGTACGATATGCATGAAATCATAGAGGGACCACGTAACCGAGGACATATAATGCGAACCACGAGAGCAAAAGCATTCGTTAGTGCAAATATTATTGTCGGTATATAACTTGGACTTACATTATATATCACCCAAAAAAATTATAAAGAAACTATATATTATTCACGGACACATCATACATTGCAATTTTGGTTATGTGATAATACTTTTTCCATCAAAGAAGTTACGTAATAGATGAAAGGTCTATCTTGAAATAAAGAATAGTGTCTAGAAAAGAAAGAAAATACACAAGTGGTCGAGTTAGATTATCGAGAACGAAAGTTTCCAATGTTCAATAATTGAATTTTCAGATGATATGGCTAACTCAAAGAGGTTTAGATTTGGTCATTATCAAAGTGACGTGACGTATTTAAATGATAGTTTTTTCATAATTATTTAAACTTCATTAGTACCTAGATTATTGTTACAATCTATATCATATATACTATATAAGGTTTACAAAAACAAAACAAAATTTGATATTAAGTTCTACATTTTGTCACCTAATTCTTCCTAATTAAAGTAATAACACTTTTAGTTATATGAAGTCAAACCTAATCACCACTTTTGTTATATAAACTAACTAATCGTTGTCTCATATTTAACTAATATTGTTTGTCTTATTACCAAGATTAACTAACAACAACTACTTAATTAAAGCTCAAGTTATAGAATCACAATTAATGAAATGATGAATTAATTAAAATCATTTGAAATTTACAGGGACTAGTAACATTGACACTCACAGCATCACTACCTCAACTCCACCCAGCTTCATGCAACATACAACAACCACAAAGTTGTGTCGGTCCGAACAAGCTTCAGTTCGGAATATTACTATTAGGTCTAGGTTTCCTCTCCATAGGAAGTGGAGGAATACGACCATGTAGCATCCCTTTTGGGGTTGACCAGTTTGACCAACGAACTGAAGAAGGGATTAAAGGAGTAGCCAGTTTCTTTAACTGGTATTACATGACTTTTACTATGGTTATGCTCATTACATTGACCGTAGTTGTGTATATTCAAGACCAAGTCAGTTGGATCATTGGCTTTAGTATTCCTACTGGACTCATGGCTTGTGCTGTGGTTATGTTTTTTGCTGGAATGAAACTTTATGTATACGTTAAGCCTGAAGGAAGTATATTCTCTGGGATCGCTCAAGTTATTGCGGCGGCTCGTAAGAAGAGAAAGCTTAAAGTTCCAGTAGAAGATGATGGCACTGTGACCTATTACGATCCACCTATTAAAGATAGCGTGTTATCCAAGTTACACCGTAGTAACCAATTCAGGTACTTAGTCTTTATATATTCCTATGAATTGTGAATTATATTACATGTATAATAATTATGGTAATTTAGCCTATAGTTTTAACGTACAATTAATGGTAATTTAGCCTATAGTTTTAACGTATAATTAATGGTAATTTAGCCAGATCAGGTCTCGGCCATCTAGGCAGTAGCTTCGAGCATCCAGTAGATTATAATCATATTTTAAAAATTTTATTATAATAATATATTTTAAATTTAAATTTAAAATTTTTTTATATGATATTTAAACAATATAATTTTTTATAGTTTAAAATTTTGTTTTATAGATTTAAAAATATATATTATATATCAGAATATTTTTTTAACATATTTTATATAAAAAAATTTCAGCTAAATCCAAAATAGGTTGATAAGCACTGAATTTAAGATACGATTTTTAACGTATAATAATAGTAATAAAGCATACAATTTTTAACGTGTAATTATGGTAATTTAGGATATGATTTTTAACATATAATTATAGTAATTTAGCATACAATTTTTAACGTATAATTATGGTAATTTAGCATACAATTTTAACGTATGATTTACTTATAGTTTGAGATGACACTGATATTTTATTTTTTATTTTAACCTAATTGTCTAAAATTAGGTTTTTAGACAAAGCTGCCGTAATAATAGAAGGTGATCTAACACCCGAGGGAACTCCATCAGACAAGTGGCGATTATGTAGTATTCAAGAAGTGGAAGAAGTGAAGTGTTTGATTCGAATAGTTCCTGTTTGGTCGGCTGGAATAATCTCTCTCGCAGCCATGTCACAACAAGGCACTTTCACAGTATCTCAAGCTTTAAAAATGAACAGACACTTAGGTCAAAACTTTGAAATCCCAGCTGGTTCACTCTCAGTCATCTCTCTTCTCACCATCGGAATCTTCCTTCCGTTATACGACCGTGTTTTTGTCCCATGCATGCGTCGTATCACCGGTCATAAATCCGGTATTACACTCCTCCAAAGAATCGGGACAGGGATTGTTTTCGCTATCTTTTCCATGATCGTGGCAGGTCTAGTGGAACGTGTGAGACGTGCAAGATCCATCAACGCAGGTGACTCGAGTGAGATGACTCCAATGTCAGTGTTTTGGCTTGCACCACAGCTGATTCTAATGGGACTATGTGAAGCTTTTAATATTATAGGACAGATTGAGTTCTTTAATAGTCAGTTTCCAGAGCATATGAGAAGTATAGCTAATTCTATCTTCTCTTTATCATTCGCTGGTTCGAGTTATCTTAGTAGCTTTCTTGTGACTACTGTTCATAAGTTCACTGGTGGACATGGTCGTCCGGATTGGTTAAACAAGGATCTAAACGCGGGAAAATTGGATTACTTCTATTATTTGATTGCGGTTTTGGGTGTGTTTAATTTGGTTTACTTTTGGTATTGTGCTAGAGGATACCGGTACAAGGTCGGTTTACAGATTGGAGATTTTGAAGAGGATAAGTGTTTTGATGATGTTGAGATGGTTTCAAAAAAACCACTGAAATGATTTACTAGTCTACAATATGTTCTATGTTGTTGCATAATGATTAGTATAATAATGTAACATACAATATTTTAAGAAACTATATTATATAATAAAATTGTATCTTTCTCAATTGATTATTAGCTATAGTGCCTTTAAAAAAGAACTCTATAAAGTAAAATTTAATTTAAAACCATGGAAATAATATAATTATAGATTTTTTGCACTTGGTATTATAATTATTGATATTTTACAAACCCAAAAAACATAAATCAGATTTTTCCATATAAGATTATTTTTTAACAAAGATCATAAAAGATATAAAATCACTCAATATTAAACTTCTTTTTAGCAAACTCAATAAATTCAGCAACAGTAGGCATATAAGGTTTGACAGCTTCATGGGCCCTGAATCTCTCGGCCCATTTAAGTAGACCCGGTGTTGTTTCTGGGCCTAAAAATTTTATACCGGAAAAGGCTTCAAGAACAGAGAGTGGACCTACGACAGCTCCACAAGCTATATCGATAAATCCAATGTTTTCTCCTCCGAAGAAGTCTCCACCTTTGCTACTCTTTTGAAACGCATCTTCAAGTGTCGCCAAATTCTCCATCAAACTCCCTGCCGCCGCCATTCTCACGGCGTCGTCTTTTGCTCCGGCCAACGTATCGATGGATTCAAACAACTGTTTCATTTAATATATTCAAAACATGTTCGTATACTTTGAAGTTTATTGATTAATGTTTACTATATAGTTTTTTTTTATCAAAAGGGAAAAATATTCAACTACCTAATTACAATTTTTTAAAATTGACATAACATTATATTCTTATTTTATTTTTTCATAAATAAAATACTTGTTTATGTAATTATGTTCATTCAGTAAATCAAAATTATAAACCCTAACATCTATAATTTCCCACTAAAATTACTCTTTTTAAGTAAAAAAAATTGTTTTAAAAATATTATTAAATATGGATAATAAAAATAATTCAATAAATTATAAAAGGTATAACAAAATAGTGTACTATAAGTCACACATGTTTTAATAAAATTATATATAAATAGAAATATGCAAATATATATAGTTTAAAACCAAAAGAATAACAAAAAAAATGTTATATTTTGAAACAAAGCTTGTAATATTATATCTAACTCGTTTGTTACCTTTCCGTCAACGAAGTGACCCCAAAACCGAGCTACGGCACGATCATAAGGAAGTGAAGGGAGAATAGAAGGATTTGACGGCCAAGATTCGTCAACATACTGAACGATGTTGAGAGACTCGCAGATGGAGACATCACCATGAATGAGGACAGGGACTTTCTTGTAGATAGGGTTAGCTTTAAGAAGGAGATCGCTCTTAGAGTTGAGAACATCAGCTTCTTCAACGTACTCATAGTCTACGGATTTGAGATGTAGAGCCACTTGTGCTCTTAAGGCATATGGACTTGCCCATGTCCCTATTAGCTTCACACTCTTGTTCAAACCCTTTTGAGCCATCTTAGAGATTTTTATTTATTTATTTGTTTTTGGTTATATATCTCAATGAGTATTGAAGAGTGTATTTATAGAGGAACAATTCGATTTCTATTTCCCATGTTTCTTTACCAAAAATCATGGCGGCCTATTTATTATTATTTTTATTATGATTCAAAGGTTTTTATTTTTTTATTTTTTTACGTATTTGATTTTTCATTTTCTAAAGTTACTAAATATTTTTTAATGATGGTTGTTTGAAAATAAGATGGTTTAAGCTGACCGGTGCTGGACTTAGGAAGTGTGTCAGAATTGACTATTGACTAATTAGAATCGTTTTTGAAAATTAGGTGAACCAATAAATTTGTGTAATAACAGTGAAAAATATTTTTTAGGAAGAATAATGATCCAATTTTTTATTTTATTTTGTGGAATAACAATGCATTTTTTTAAATTTCATAAGTCATAAGAATAAGTTTTGTTTATTCATTATTCCATTTCTATACGAATTATACTACGACAACAATACTATAATATTAAATAAAATTAATATTAGTATTTATCAGTTATTCAAACTAAAAACTTAAGAAATAGTTATAAGCCTATAGATTCATACCAAGATATTTACTGAACACGACACAAAAAATTATTTCATGGTAGGGTCTTAATATTAATTGATTAGTATTTGTTTTTTTTTACATTTGTTACTATATTCGCCATGTGATGTTACTTAGCAAAATGCCAAAGCCACGAAAGATACCTAGCAGTAACAAGGACCTGTAATCGCTAAATTCGAGGCTAGTTTCTTTTGGAGTTAGCTAGTCGCCACTTTTGAACACAAATCCATTTATCATCCAATTTACGACCAAGAGACAAAAAAAAAGACAAAGCAAACAAAATAACATTAAGATTTTAGTTGTAACTAATATATCAGTGTGTCTTAACTAATCACGTGACTTTTAACTTTGGGCCCTTATACTGGGACTTGGCTGTAAGTTAGCCCATTCGGCTTGAACAATTCGGCCCAATAACTTAAAATCGTAATTAGCCCATTTAACTGAAATATGAGAATAAAACGACATTTTTGTTATTTTTTTTTCTACAAAAACAATCGTTCAACATTTTTTTTTTCTCCAAATCAGGTTTTAAAAAAAAAATTTGGTATGTGGATTAAAAGTTTCATACAAATTAAATTAGAAAATATTAAAATATTTTCACAATTGTCCCACTATCACCTTTGTTAATTTATTAATTAAATTAAATTTTATTGAGAAGAGCCGTCATATGTAGCTTGAGTGTTCCAGCTTTAGACCAGTCATCAGTTACTTTTCTTTCTCGACGAGTGGAAGTAAACAAAACAAAAAGACCAAAAAGAGTTGATTTATTATTGTGTTTGGTAATGATAATTCAAATTAAAGGTATTCCAACTGTTATAATTGTGATCAAATAAAGGAGACCACATTCCCTTGTAAATTTCAGCATTTGGAGCTCATGATATATATATATATATATATATATAATTTATATGCCAATGTATTTGTAAATTATGTATAATATGATATATCCTCCAATCTTTGTAGACATCTCTTTATTTTCTCCTTTTCAAGAATATATTCTTCTAGAATACATCAATAATGGACTTAGAATATAAATTTTAATGATTGGATAAAAACTCTTTCAAAGTAAGATTGTTCTTTACACATTTATATAGTCTCTAATTATATATATATATGATGTGTTCATGCTTTTTTTCACCTTCTCTAGCTAGTTCAAGATTTCATAGCTAAGGACAACTTAACAAAAAAAATACATTAAAAGAGATAGAAGTGTAGGGTCACAAATATTTTGAGCATATTTAAAAGAATCGATCCCAAGTGAAAAGAAAAAAGAATATAGCAGCTTTATAAGACCTATTAATATGCCAACATATACTTCTGCTTCTTCCTTAAGCTTTCACCCTACTTATGCTCTCCTTGGTGGTCGTCTTGAGTTCCTTGCTCTTCTGTATTAAGATAAAACTTAGATTAATAATTAATAACTTTTTTAACAAAAATAAAAATAAAAATAATTAATAACTTCAAGTATTTTAATAACTTAAGTACTTAATCCCATGTATTAGTATTTTAAAATAAATAAATAACTAGAAGTATATAATGGTGACCCAAAATATAATATATATATATATATATATGCATATGTATATACTATATATCAACGAGTTAGAGTGATTAGTCTCTTCTAATATTTCTAATTTATAAGAAGTTTTACTTAAAGATATCTATATATATATATAGTTGGCCGACTAAAAAAAATCTATGTGTATATATACACATGTTTTACATTATAACAAATAGCAACATTATATATATATATTTTTAGAAACATGCAAGATACATAAACAAAGAAAATAGTAAAGAACCTGTTGTGTATAGGATCGGGTCCACGTGGTATTTTTCTATTGCTGGCTACGTAGCTAAGATCACCATGTCTTGATTCATCGCCGAGCTCTTGTTGTATTTCCTTAGCGTGTATAACAGACGTTTTTGAATCGGAGCTGTTCATCGTTACAACTGTACTAAACTCTTTTGTTTTGTCTGCCTTGTTGTTTTGTAATACAAACGCATCGATCATTAGAAGAGTGACTAAGCCGACAGTAACTAGCGTACGAAACAACAAGTGGAGACGAAGGGACCGGTGTTTTTGCATGGTTTCTAGCCTTATGGCGTTTATGATTCGTCCTATCTTCGTTGGTTGGTTGAAATAAAGACAGAAATTAACATCGATCAAAGTAATAGGGTTTTATTCGATTTTCTTGAATTGAAAAAATGATAGAGAGAACAAAAGCAAGAAAATGAGAGACAGTCTTATCACTTTGATGAGTTAGGATGGTTGATGTTCTTTATAGGTTCGATGATTTTTATTCTTTTTAATATGGTTGTAAACTTTACTCGAAACATAATTTTCGAGTATGAATCTTTTTTTTTTTGAGATATACAGCTAAATTATCTGAATGAATCGTTATGTTTTTTGTATTCTAATTCTAAATATACCTGAATTATATATCTATTAAACGTATTATTCTAATTATTTAAAATAGAAAAGAACCAAACACAAGAAAAATGAGATATTGAATAACTGGTCTGAAATGTGGGCCTAGACATATATTATTTTTGTGGAGGTCGGCCCAAATATGTCCAGGCCCACTAAGTTGAATCATGTCTATAATAATCACAAGCTGTGGTTACATCATTGATCATAGCACTCTCAAGATGACATAAGCTCTTATGTCACTTACTTTAACTGTCTCTTGAGGTTCAAGACCAAGCAAAATCATACTTAATGTGACTTAAAACAATCTCTAAAGTTTCAAGACTTGTAAAACAGAGTTATATTATCAAAAACCAAACCATCAAACATGTTATGTCAAATATAAAACAAGTAGTTCTAATCATATCAAGAACCCTAAAAGCTAATTCTATACACTCTTGAGTGAACAGATAAGAAAGCTTTACATACCGCCAAAACGATTCTCTCAAAACCGAGGATTGCTTTGTGATCTTGATACACCTAGCATTGGTACCATCTGTTTCTTTCGGATGTATATAAAAGTTCCACTCATCAGTAACAATCCTAACATAATCGCCTATACATTTGTTTCAAACGATATAACAATGTTAGCTCAAAGTTACTAAGAATCCAAAACCATTGAGAGTAAAATGAAGTTTCTTTCTGTGTACCTCGAAACCAAGAACTGATAACTTCTCCTCATCTGCAGAAGGAACACAGCTTCTATAAGTTTTATAAGACTGAGACTTCACTTTAGATACTGGTGAATCATCTAGTAGATTCCTTGGTTTCGTTTCTTCGTCTTCATCAGTATTTTGTGTTTCTTTCTTCTTCTTTGAAGGTTCTTCTTTAACCTCTTTACATTTGAAAGGAATGCGATAACCAGTTTCACTACAACGATACTTCTCTTTTCTCTACATGAACAACACATGAATCCTTAATCAAGAGTCATATATATATATATATATATATATATTCTTTAAAATCTTGTGTTCTTAGAAGATAATTGAGATTCATAATCCAGATGCAAGTAACTGTATAATCAATTTAGCTGACAAATCAGTGATTAAGGTAATTATGTAATCATCATCTAAATCATTGAGATTCAAATCCAAATCCAAGTCACTGTGTAATCTATTTAGCTGATAAATCATTGATTAAGCTAATTCTGATCACCAAAATCAAATCCTAATTGTGTAATCATCATCTAAATCATATAGATCCGATATCAAAACAGAACAAAATTTAAGCAGATTCGATTGGATTTAAACCTTTTCAGAGGAATTGCAGGAAACACAAGGACCTGAAGGAGAACAAGCGAAGGTGATGTTGCTTCCTTTTGGAGTTTCTTTAAAACCTAGTAGGAATCTACGCCCAACGCTTCTGATCTCTTCTTCATCTTCGTTTCTGTACAAATTGATTAAACGCAGTGTTATGAAATTTTATAGGATCCTTAAATCGAAACGAGTCAGATCGAATTACAAACTGTTCATGTGCTTTAGCGAGAAGAGATGATGAAATTGCAATAACGTAGATGAAGAAGATGAACAGAAACAGAGAAGAACAATGAGAAGCCATTTTTCTCTGTTTCTTCGTTGTCGCCGTCTTCGTCTTCTTAGCAAAGCACTCGCAGGAAGAAAGGAAAAGAGAAAATGTGATTAGTTTCAGAAATGCCCCAACATTATCTACTATTTATTCATTCAACCCCGATAATTTAATTAGTCCCATCGACTCCTAGAAATCTTCATTTGAAATGGTAACATTTTTAACCTTAGGGAATCAAATATTAACTTTGGCTCAGGATTTTCAAGTAACTATACAAACTTCTTCTTTCTTCTTATGATGAAATAAGCTTATTCATATCATCATAACCTTAGAGTGTTGTAATAACATAAGGTATGATGAAATAAGAAGTTTGTCTACAGACAAGGTTTCAAGGCAATGATCGTGTATACAAATCATTTTTGATGAAATAAGAAGTTTGTCTACAGATAAGGTTCTCATCAAGTGTAACTCATTTCTCTAAACTCCAACAGACAACAAACGGATAAAACGATAACGTTTTAGGTCCCTTAAAAATGAGGAAGTCTGTCTTTGGTAAGATTTGTATTGAACAAAAAATAAAACATAATTTTGTTTGCCTCGGAGTTAGGATAAGAGCAGAAACAACAAGAGAAGACAAAGAGCCACAGAGCTCTTTGCTTGCTACTTCGTGGCTTTTGTTTTGTCTTATTCTTAGCTGTCGGAATATAGTAAATATAAAAAGCAAGTGGAAACGTGAAGACAAATCTCTCAATAAACTCGTGTTGTATTCGCCAAGCAAAGCAAAATTCGAATTTTGTAAATTATAAATTGCCACATACATCATTGTTCCACCACCTAACTCTATATTGCTTCTATTTATTTTCTTTTTGATAAAAATTTGGTCTAGTTAAGAAATAAATAATACAAATGGAAATGTCTAGATACGAATAATCAGTGTTGTTCATTTCGACCGTATATTAAACTCAAAATACCAACGAATATTTTCCTTCACACAAATAATAAAGGAATATTATTCCAACAACAAAAATTTAAACATCCAAAAATAAAATATTTCCAATATTTAAATAAAAATAATTCCAAAATTTTCCATTTTGTGTAATACCAAATCAAATACTTTTTGGTATTACTGTAAAAACCAAATCATTTTTTTTTTGTCCAAACATTTGTTGCTAATAATAATATCCCATTACCATAAAGATGCAGAAAATGAGCGTGCGGCGCACGTGAGAAAGTTGAGTTGCGAAACAGGTGATCAACCAATTAAAAAGGACTCTCACTGTTTTAATCTCAGCCGTTCATCTCTGTAACGAGCCCATCCAGCTGGTTCGATCATAACACGGCTGGCACAGTCGATCACAAGTCCCAAAAACCAGTGTTTAATTTCTTAATCTTACGGTACACCAACACGTAGACGATTAAAACAAAAAACACTATGCTTCTCATTTTAATTACAGAGATATATTGGATTATCATTGTTAATCTCATCAGTTAGAATCGGTAATTAAGTTGGTATTAAAACTAACGACTAAGCCCACATCACTCTCCACGCGCTTTCACGACGCGTGGAAAGCCACATCTCTATGTATAACCAAATAAACAGAGCTTTGGCTTCTTCTTCTTCTTCTTCTTCTTTTTCTTACTCTCTCTTTCTACATTATTGAACTCATTTCTGTAAATATTTACAATAGCTTTACATCTCTTGAAAATGCTAAATCAGTAGGGGGAAGATCTTTCTCTCTTTCGATTCTGATAATGCGGTTGCGTTTTCCGATGAAATCCGTACTTTTAGCGTTTGTAGTGTTTATGG
>KE159201.1:100084-143042 GCA_000411055.1 Leavenworthia alabamica | reverse complement strand
TTTCCGCTACCGTCAGCAACGGGTTTGATCTAGGAGAATTTATAGAAGCTCCAGAGTACAGAAACGGCAAGGAGTGCGCGTCGCAATCGTTTAACAAAGAGAACTTCGTGTCGTCCTGTGATCCTTCCTTAGTTCAGGTAACTATGACGCTTGATTCAGAGTACTTACGTGGCTCAATCGCAGCCGTTCATTCAGTGCTCCGACACGCGTCATGTCCAGAAAACGTTTTCTTCCATTTCATTGCTGCCGAGTTTGACCCGGCGAGTCCACGCGTATTGAGTCAACTCGTCCGATCTACTTTCCCATCGCTAAACTTCAAAGTCTACATTTTTCGGGAAGACAGAGTGATCAACCTCATATCTTCTTCAATCCGTCAAGCACTTGAGAATCCATTAAACTACGCTAGGAATTATCTCGGTGACATTCTAGATCCCTGCGTCGACCGAGTCATCTACCTCGACTCAGATATAATCGTAGTCGATGACATCACAAAGCTTTGGAATACGACATTAACCGGGTCAAGAATAATCGGAGCTCCGGAATATTGTCACGCTAACTTAACAAAGTACTTTACTTCAGCATTCTGGTCCGACCCGAATTTACCCGGATTCTTCTCGGGTCGAAAGCCTTGTTATTTTAACACGGGTGTGATGGTAATGGATCTAGTAAAATGGAGAGAAGGTAACTATAGAGAAAAGCTTGAAACTTGGATGCAATTACAGAAGAAAAAGAGAATCTATGACTTGGGTTCATTGCCACCATTTCTTCTTGTATTTGCTGGGAACGTTGAAGCAATTGACCATAGATGGAACCAACATGGTTTAGGAGGAGACAATGTACGAGGAAGCTGTAGGTCATTACATAAAGGTCCAGTGAGTTTGTTACATTGGAGTGGTAAAGGGAAGCCATGGGTGAGACTTGATGAGAAGAGACCATGTCCGTTGGATCATTTATGGGAGCCATATGATTTGTATGAACATAAGATTGAAAGAGCTAAAGATCAGTCTTTAGTTGGGTTCTCTTCTTTGTCAGAGTTAACAGAAGATTCAAGCATTTTGTGAAATAAGTCTATAATATTCTTTTACTTGTTTGTTTTGTTGTTTGGTAATCACAAATATAATGTTGAGAAACATTTTATTTATTGTTTGTATAAATCTGATTAGTGAGTTAAGTGTTTGTGGAAGCTATTGATGAGTTAAGTGTTAGGAGAATACATTTTTGGTTGTGTATTTTGTTTAGAGACTTTTCAGAATATGAAGCAATTTTATCCATATCCCAACCCAACATGAGTATTAGCCTGGTTTTAAGTATTAGCAAAATTAATTAATATGGTTTTTTTTTATAACAATTAATTAACATGTTTAGGTAGAATCTTTGTGTGTATATTGTATAAAAGAGGGGTATATACTTATAAATTATATGTATAAACTTATCTGATTCATGTCTTCCATTTTTAAACATCAATTGACTTGTGTTCTATGAATACAAATTGTTCATGATATAAATTCACCCTAATAAAAATAGGACATGATAGTCAGGTGATGAAACTATTGGGTCAAATATGGAAATACTCAATAAATTAAAGGACATTTCGTGTAAAGTTTATTTCCGGTGATGAAAATGAATCATGTCTCTTTGATTAGCACTGTGCAGGTCTTTCAAAGCGAGTCCGTCACGAGCCATCTTCGTCCTCAGCGATTCTTAAATGTATATAAACTTTCTGATTTGTTTTTTTTTTCCGTTGATCTCATCTTAAAAGTTCCCCTGAATCTCTATGGTATAACCCGTAGTAATCGTATCTTGCTTTTCAGGAACATTTCACTGTGATTTTTGTTTAGATTCAGATACAAATGGTTAGGGTTCGAAAGAGTTGATTATGGTGGTGCCTTGTGTGTCTTTTGGTTATATTTCACTGTAAGTTAGGAATTGGTTCCAGTTGATTTCCTAGGGTTTCTTCCTTGAGTTCCACAAATGTCTGAAGGTTCTCGTCGGAGTAGAGTCAGTATTACTCTAGGGCATAGCGGCCAGGTACGTTTACATATCCTGAGAGGTTATTTTGTTCATCTCTCAGTTCGTGTGTGTAGTTCCTTTTATGTCGAAGGAACGTGTTAAACTCCTGCTTTACCAATGTTTAGGAGCTGTATTGGTGGTGCTTTGGAAATCTAGAAAATGAGCTTGTAGAACTGTTATAGAGATGGTTATGTGAATGAAAAATGTTGATGTGTTGGTGTTGGATTGAGTTGAGTCTAGATAATTGCTCATTTCTTCTACTTGTTTTGCAGGTGGTAAATCGAGCTGGGAGTGAACTAGAAGCTGAATATGTGCCTAAGGTTGGGACAAAGCGGCCTGTTAAAGAGAGATTAGGAAATCAGTTAGATAGTTGTTCTTATGGAAGCGAAGAAGTGGTCGGTAAAAGGTGTTTCCATGATTCCATCTTCCTTCTTATATATATTGTTGCATTTTGGAATTTTAGAAGCTTCTTAGTCTGTGTTCTTGCTCATGTTGTGAACTTGTTATGAAATCTAGGACCTTTCTTTTGTTTATGAGGTTGAGAATAGTGAGGATTTTGGATGAAGTAACTAATTATGCTTTGTGCATTAGGTTTTGAAGTTTTAGATTCACTTATTTGTTGCTGCAAAGCATTCACTATGTTGAAAGTTTTTTGCTTTTCTTTGTTTATGCAGGCAAAGAAGCGAAGCAGATTTCAGTGACAATGGTATAGATGTAAATAATTGGTTACACACTATCATGTTTGCTGATTTCTTCTGACCCACCACTTCTTTGTTACTAAGATTTGCAGATCAGTAAGAATGATCTCAGATTCAAACTGATTCAAAAAAATGCCCAGAAACGAGCTCAGAGCGATGGAGGTGGCACTGTGGATCTTCGTGAAAAGCTTTCCAAGAGTGAACAACGTACTCGTAGCCTTGACATTCAACCACGTATGCCTGAGCCAAGGGATGGTCCTTTACCCTCATCAAGAATTGTTCGTTCCTCTAAGATGATTTCATCAAGTAGTTCGTATTCTCCATGGGACCTGGAAGATATACGACAAAGGTCTTCAGAGAGAATCTCCATTGACCCGGGACATGTCATTGGCATTCCAAGGGATTTATCACCGCCAAGAAATGCTGGAAGGATAATCAGTAATCCAAGGGATCTATCACCGTCAAGAAATGCTGGAAGGATAATCAGTAATCCAAGGGATCTATTACCGTCAAGAAATGTTGGAAGGATCATCGGCAACCCAAGGGATCTATCACCGCCAAGAAATATTGGAAGGGTGATTGGTAATCCAAGGGATTTATCACCTCCAAGAAATATTGGAAGGATGATTGGTAATCCAAGGGATTTATCACCTCCAAGAAACTCTGAAAGTAAAATCGGGGATCCAAGGGATCTACCACCACCAAGAAATGTTGGAAGGATAATCGGCAATCCAAGGGATCTATCATCACCACAGAGCACCAGAAGCTTCACTAGTGGTTCTAGGGCTTTGTCCCCAGCTAGAAATATTGGAAGCTACATGAGTTCTTCTCAGGGATTTTCCCCTCCTAGAAATCCTGGAAGCTACAGGGGTTCTCCTATACGCAATAACATCGAAAATTTTCAAGGACGAAGCAGGATGCTTGATGATATGAGACCCTCACCATATACTGTTAGAGGTGTACTAAATAGTCAAGCGTCATCAAGTGGAGCTCCTTACACAAGGCCAATGTTACCTCCTCCAGTCCCAAACCCACATCCAATGCCTCCTTTGAGCCAGCTTCCTCCACTTGGAAGTATGATGCAGCAGAACAATCCCTTCTCTGTAAGATCTTTTTATAATCTTCTCAATTTGTAGATGAATTTTATTTCTAAATTCTTGGTGAGTCCTGTCTGCTTGGTGCTATGATAGATGGAAGAGCCTCAAACAGTTGATAGCTTTCTAAACTCACTTGGACTTGGAAGATACTCTCTTGCCTTTAAAAGAGAAGAAGTAAGTGTACTTGTGATTCTGCTTTAGATGAATCAACTTGTTGTTTGAGCTCTGTTTCTTTGTTGTTCAAACTTGACTAATATGAGAACAGGTTGATATGACCACAATAAAACAGATGAAAGAAAGTGATCTAAAAGATCTCAGCATACCAATGGTATTGTTCTCTTTTGATTCATATCTATCTGTTCTTTTAGCAGATTCATTATTGAATTCAATGTAGGGTCCAAGGAAGAAGATTCTCCAGGCTTTAGCTTCCCTTCCATATTAGTAGATATAACAAAACAGGTTTGGCTTCTCAATGCTTCTCACTTTTTTTTGGGTCTTGTTAGCCTCTATATGGTTCAAAACCTTGAACTTTTCCCTTCGGATGAATTTTATTTTGTAATTTGTCTATTTGTTATGGGAGTTTACTTTAGCTATATACAATTTGTTAACTAACACAAGCAAGCCTAATTGTGAAATGTGATGGTGTTTTTTTGTGTATATTTCAAATGCTGTTTTGGTTGGTGTTAACCCAAAGGTGAATGTGTAGGTTAATTTTTTGTCATTTATGTTTTAACCATTTATGCCCAACGATTGATTTTTGATTTTTATAGTATTAGGATTTCTAAATTTAGACATATTATTCAACTTTTAAACCCAGGAAAAAAGCTGAAATTAAGAAGATTTATAGGGATGAAGATTTAGACAAAGAGAAGTGTAATGGAAATGATAATGGATAACTTTATCGAATAAAAAAGTATAGTTACAACTGAAGTAATAGAGAGAGCGTAGAATTGAGAGTCCCACATCGGAAAGCTGAGTGTTATTAATATTATGAAAACGAATATAAATAAAGGCCTTGGCTCAACAAGTATAACCACGCAGCCATGTGGTGAGTACAAAGCGAACTATTCTTTCGCCTTTTACTAAAGAATACCGTGTGCTCTCCACGCTACGTGGCATACGCCTATTTTTGGAGGGTCCCGCTTTCGAGTGGGCCCAACATAGTTTAAGTTCAAATTTTTGTCCGTCCCGCTTTCGAGTGGGCCCAACGTAGCATACGCTTTGTCATTATCTTCATTATCCCAGAGCTTTGGTACTTGTTTATGTTTGTGTTTCAAAGTGTGTGAAATTACTAATGAATCTGCTCAGATGATTAAATTTGTTATGTATCTTTGTTATCCATCAATATAAAACATGACTACTACAAGCGAATATGGCCACGATAAAGCCAGATAAACAAATTGAGAAGGAACTGGAACAAATAAAATATATTCTTAAGATTGCAGTAGCTGAGTTATCGAAGACGTGACTTTAACTGCTCTGATAGAGGAAACGAACAGTGCAGATTTGAGATTGTTACAGCTGCGTGGTGAAAGAATATGAACAAATTCTTATTGTTCAATTTCATAAATTTTGATTAAAAAATCTTGTAATAAGCAACTTGACTCTATCTGTGAATGCAAACATGGATAAAATAATTTGAACTTGTATCAGTCAGAAAGAGATCTATTATAAGAAGTGATAATAGATATATTTCTTTTGTCGAATAAAACAAAAAGAATAGAGGAAACGACAGCGTATCCGCAAAAGAATTAGTTTCAGAAGAGTCCCACATCGTTAAACTGAGTTTTATTAAACACTCGAAGACGCATATAAAATAAAGCCTTGGCCCATCGGTTATAACCACGCAGCCATGTGGTGAGTACATAGCGAACTATTCTTTCGCCTTTTACTAAAGAATACCGTGTTCTCTCCACTTTTAAGTGGCATACGCCTATTTTTGGAGGGTCCGCTTTCTAGTGGGCCCAACAAATGGTAGTTGAAATATTTGTTTCCTGGGCCTAATAACAGTTTGGGCCCTATTTTATTTAGATGTTTTATACTATATAGTTCGATGCTTGATATTTTAAAGTTTCTTGTGTAATAATAATTGACCCAAAAGGATACATATTGGGTTTAACTTATTTTTGGTGGGCTTTTATGACGTGACGTTTTATCTAATCTGTGACTCAATGTTTAGGACACAGATGAAGCAAAAAAAAAATCCGTTGCCAGTGTTCTGTTTCTGAAATCGGTGAAGTAGTAAAAGCTTTGATTGAAGAATGCTAAAAGATGAGCTTAATTTTCAGATCCAGGCAACATTTAGGACAAAGGTATGAAGGAGCTACCAGTCGCCGCCGTTATGAAACCTGAAGCAGCTGGTGCTGGGATCGTGAGTCATAGTGGTAGTGGTAGTGGTTGTGAGAATGAAGAAGAAGCTAAAAGTGAGCGTGAGTCAAAGCTTCTTGTAGCCAAGTTTGCTTGAGCATACGCTTCAGAGATTTGTTCTTAACAAATTAACGAAACAAGTCATCATCATGTTTTGTGTTTTCGTTATCTTCTTCTTCTTCGTTCGCCTGAGAGAATATAAGAAACCAATTGGTATCGAAGCGTCTTCTAGAAATGCTCACTATTGGGCCTATTTTGGGCCTTCAATAAAAGACTTTTACTTACTATTGCGATCCATTAAAGCCCATAAGTTAATGTCTAGTTCAATCAATATTATGTCCGTGACTCGACCTAGTAACATAAATGTTGCCTTCTTACAATTTAACATGCCTGACCAATAATAAAGTTATTATATTATACTTATTATTTTATATTTTCTCACTCTTTTTTTTTGGGTAAAACTGATTTGATTAGCCTTGACAAATCAAGGACCCAGATTGCTAACTCATAAATGGAAAATTAAAAAAAAAAAATTAGGATAAAAAACTAAAAATAAGAATTATAAAGTAAATATTAAAGTTAAAAAAAAAAGAAATAAAACAAGTGCAGAAAATACAAAAATGATAGGCTGTATAGACCCATTTGTGTAAACTTAGGTGTTCATTTTATGAATGGACAAATTCTTGATTTGAAGTCATGAGATCTCATTCAATGGGTCCCTTTACACATGTGTGTGGTTCTATATGCATTTTATACTTTATAATTTCATATTGCACCCAACTAAATTTCTTGGTTTATGATTTTTTGGGTCAAATATATTTATTATTTAAGACCAAATTTTAAAATACTTCTTTTCATTTGGGTATTTTAGAATTTGCTCTTAAATAATAAATTTCACCATCCACTAATCAAATAGATTACTTTAGAAGTGTAAGGAAATATAAGTACTCATTTACATGAAATAAATGCAAAATAATTATATCAGAATATATTTTTTTCATTTAATAGCAACCTATCAGTTTTAATTAGTCTTCATAAATATAAATGTTGGTTGAGTTGGTCTACACTGTTGAGTTCAGAAGTACTCGGTCAAAATAGTCAATTTAATAAGTATATATTTAGTCGATTGCCCTAAATTATTTAAATTAATCTAATTATTACTTAAATGTATGTTAGATCTATCTTATCCGAATCTGTTAGAGACTTATCATCAACTTCTTTACACGTAACTTTTAACAAATATATGAACATTAAACTTATTATAGCAAAATATCACAAGCTATGATTGATTTTTTTGCATTTATGTATCATGTATGCATATAAACTTTATAAATAATCCCAATGTCGATGCTGTGTTATAAGACTTAGAAATATGAAATACGAATAGTATATGACAAAAGTTAATTGATGATGTGACTACGTAAATCTTTAGACATGTAATCGAATTTATATAGCCTATATGCCACTAAAGAAGAGAGAATAGAGATTATATATATTAAAAAAATAATAATAAATAATAAACTTATTGTTGTATTAAAAGATTAAAACAAAAAGAATTGGTATTGAACCACTAAAGAATGACATAAATCGTGGCATAACGAGTCATATCAAAAGATTTGAAACTTTATATTATCGCATTTACTACATATAATTCTTAATTTATTTCAAACAGAATAAATTTAATTTTTACTATTTCAAAAATTAAAATATATTATTGATATTAAATATTTTTCACTTTAATAAATAACATTTAAAACTTCAACCAAAAATCAAATAGACAAAATTAACTTTTAGTTACTATGTATACAGTGTTTGTGAAAAGTGTCACTATACATCACTCATCTAGCAAGTGTTTTATTGATATGTTTAACATTTTAAAAAAATGTTAAAAAATTTACTGTCTAATAAATGAGAATATGAAACTCGAATAAAAACATATAAATAATTATGATCACATATGCAGAAGATATAACAATACGATTCGATCGAGTTGACCATGCTACAGAAAAAAACAAACATATTTAACGAGTATGCATGAAGACCATGTTACATGCATTAATGTATAATAAGATCATGTCTAGTTATATAATGTACCATAATTAATTAAATCTTAAATTATCATATAAAATGACCTTGGTCTATCAGGCAATAACTCCTATAACTTTATTGATTATATTTCAGAAAATAATATATTAACAAAAATGACGAACCCTACCACGATAATTTAGTGTCAGTCTAATACATAAAGAAATTTTTAGTCCCAATAAACTAATCACCAATTAAAAAATTACACGTCATCAATTTATAAAAATACGGCCTTCTCTCATCACGAGTAATATGAAGACAAATGTACATGACGTGTACACTCTGTTCTCATGCAACGTGTACAGTTTACACGTATACATTAGCTCACTTTGTTAACCTGCGCGTTTTACTTTAGCGCATGTTAGTCACAAACATAAAACATAAATAAATTAAAAAAACACAAAACTCCAATGAACCTTCCCCGTCTTGACTCGTGTCATAATCCCGTTTTCCCGGGCAAAACGGTAACGGTAACTGTCTCTGTTTCATTTGGAACCAAACACAGTTTAACTAAAGACTCTTGTCTCTCTTCTGCTTCGTGTTTATAAACCTTCACTCTTCTCTCCACACTTCTCAAATATCCATGACACCTCTCTCTCTCTCTCTCTTCTTCTTCAATCTTCTTAAGATCTCGGCGATCTTTCACCGGCGTTACACCGGTTTGTTTTTTGATATGGAGAGGTAATAAGAAGTCATCGTCAAGAACCTTTATCTGTTTTATTCTCCGATATGGATTTGTTTTGTGAAGAAGTTTCCGGCGAATCAACAACTTCTTTATCGTTATCAGAAGTTGATTCTTGTCTTTATGATTCAATCGCTAGTTTTATTGAGGATGAACAATACTTTGTTCCCGGAGTTGATTATCTCTCTAGGTTTCTAACTCGATCTCTCGACGCTTCCGTTAGAGAAGAGTCCGTCGCTTGGATTCTCAAGGCGAGAGAGCCATTAACTTTTTTTTTATTCTGTGCCGGAGAGTTTAGTGATGCTAATATACGCCGATCAAATCATTTACATGCAGGTACAAGCGTATTATAATTTTCAGCCGTTAACGGCATACCTCGCCGTTAACTATATGGACCGGTTTCTATACGCTCGTCACTTACCGGTAAGTTTTAAAACGTTAACGTTAATATCCTCTGTTTTCATTTATTTATGGTTTATATTTAATTTTCTTTAGAAAAAAATGAAAATGATTTGTAGATTAGAATAACAATTACTAACTAGACGATATTAATTTCGTATTAATTTATCATATATTTGGAATGTGCATAATATGTGATAAAACAGGAGCGGGATAGTGAGGTGGTTTATTAATTTATTTTTGTTTTATTATATTATTCATATATTTCTATTATATTTTTTAAATAAAGATATATAAAAAATTTACATTGACGTTGACATAATATACTTTCGCAGTAAATTTTTCCACTTTTATTGAAAACTTTATCATCATTGTATTAAAACGCTCCTCTACTAAAATATTTGAGTTATTATTATAATCAATGATAATATAAATCAGCTTTAAATCTGTAAAATAGGAAATGAGTGGTTGGCCAATGCAACTTTTAGCAGTGACATGCTTGTCTTTAGCTGCCAAGATGGAGGAAGTTCTTGTTCCTTGTCTTTTTGATTTTCAGGTAATTTTCTCCATTATTTTTTAATAAATTAATTATGTTTTATAAGTATATTTAATTAATGTAATGTAGGTTGAAGGAGTGAAGTATATATTTGAAGCAAAAACAATAAAGAGAATGGAACTTGTTGTTCTAAGTGTGTTAGATTGGAGACTAAGATCTATTACACCTTTCGACTTCCTTAGTTTCTTTGCTTATAAGATTGATCCTTTAGGAACGTTTCTAGGGTTCTTTATCTCCCATGCTACTGATATTATACTCTCCAACATTAAAGGTACGTAATGTTACGTTGTATGATCCCTATGATCACTCTCATTGTGTTTGTTCTTACAGAAGCAAGCTTTCTTGAGTACTGGCCATCGAGTATTGCAGCAGCTGCGATTCTTTGTGTAGCCAATGAGCTTCCTTGTCTATCTTCTGCTGTAAATCGACATGCAAGCCCTGAGACTTGGTGTGACGGATTAAGCAAAGTAGGGTTTGTTAATATCACGTTTTGATGGAACATGGCAAGTTGTGAAACTCTTAATTATGTCTTTACTTGCAGGAGAAGATACTGAGGTGCTATAGGCTAATGAAAGTAATGGCTTTAGAGAACAACATGAGAAATTCACCAAAAGTGATAGCAAAGCTACGAGTAAGTGTAAGAGCAGCATCAACGTTAATGATACCAAGTGAATCATCTTCTCATTCAAAAAGGAGAAAACTAAGTGAATATTCATGGATAGATGATGACAAGTCCAGCTCTGACTAAGTGGGAGTAGATTAACTAAGACTACATAATATAATAAAGGAGTGAAGATTCTATTAAGTTGGGTAGGTTAATTACATTAAGAGTGTTTCCATGCAAAGGGAAGGTATAAGAATTAATGAAATAGTTTTGTTTATAACTTTTATGGTAAGTTGGGTTTAGTTGGTAGAGACAAGTTCATCATTAATGGCTTAGCAGATTCCCAAGAAAAGCAAAATGAGTGAGTGTGTGAGATAGAGAAGAGCATTGTGATTGCTACAGTTCAGAGGTACATTGATGATGATAAGATATGGAGGAGCGTTTACAAAAGATTTTGAGTGGGGTTTGGTTGTTCATAGCTCTTTGTCTTAATGGATCTCAGTAGTTTGTAGGGTCCTTCAATAAAAAAATTTCAAGTTACAAGTATATATATAGATATATGCTTTTGGATTTTTGAATTGATTCCTTTGTGTGAATTCACGTGTCGGAGGCATGCACGTGTTTGTTGTTTTTTGTAGTGTTTTATTTTTGGCGGGAATTGTTTTTGTGTTTTTTGTTTAAATAACGTATAACGTAGAATTCGTATGAGTTTTGTAACGGGGGTTTCCATATAGTTTTGTATAATATATATATAAATTTTTTTTTTTTTTAAAAGGTTATAAGTTGTTTTTTATTATAAGAAAAAAAGACATGGAACTACAAATAGTGGTCGGAGAGACAAGACATGGTTTGGTCTGTGAGAGTACAAAGCATGTGAGTTGTGACTCTTGTGAGTTATGAATCAAGTGTATGTTTTATTACTCAACGACGAACGTATAATGACAACACAAAAAAGTTTGATTTTAAGACCAAACTATAAAAAAAAAACATTTAACTGTTTAAAATACATGAACTCCCTCCTTTTTGCACCTTCACAAACCCTAATAAAACTAGTGTTCCGTATCAGTTAAGTGCTCTCTCTCGAACACATGAGTCTACAACTAAAACTTTATTTACCAGTTCTAATAGCCGTAAACAAAAGAAGTAAAAAACTATGGTTTCTTTATATCTTGATTTTAGTATAGAGTAACAATTAATAACAACAGAAGCATGCATGTGATTTTGATCTGTCTTCGTGTCAGATAAAGTGGTCTCACCACAAAACTTACGTAGCAACACCGTTTTCTAGACCTCTCAAACTTTAGCCACACAAATACTATTTTTGTGTCTCTGTCTACATATGCACGATTTGTTACATGTAAAAGGAAATAAGAGGTAACAAAATATTCAGTTTCCTGAGAAGAAACGTGTTTTAATTTTATGATTAAAGTTACTTTTGAGTTTGTGCTTGACAGAGAGTAACCCCACGTCACGTTTAATTTTAATTAATTAGTTTAATATTTATAATTTAATTTATTTCTTTCAACCGGTTTTGACATAATTATATTTGATTATAACTGTTGTTAAATTTTAAGATTATTTAACTCAATGTACGTAAAGCTTCTTGTTACTATATTTACTACTTTTACTCCAATACTAGTCAATATTATTGACTTTTTTTTTTCTTTTATAAAAAGTTGCCATTGTGAAGTTTAAGGATGACATATATAAATGGCATGTTGTAAGAGCATCACTATGACATGACAAGCTGAGAGCTCCTCCACTAGTCGTCTCACAAATTAAAAGGAAAAGAAAGAAAATATTTATATAGGTTTCTCTATGAGAATCACCATCTATTAACTTGGGTCTCATATAAATGGGACAAGTGACTCTAATTACAACATGTTGGTGGTCTTGTCCAGTTTTAAAAACATTTTTTGCACAATTATGGCTACCAAAATCTATCTCTTCATGTAGATGGATAATATCCATACCGTGTAATTAAGAGAATGAGCCCTGTAGTGAAGATTCTGTTGAGTATTATTATTCATATGATCTTCATGACTCTTTAGGATGCTTAGGTTTAGGCTTAGCCACACGCTTGCTTCTCTGTTCTTGGACCTCCCCAAAGACTATCTCATTATTTTTCTCACTGTCCTCACTATAAGTATGTGGGATTAACGAGTTATGTCTTCGATGCTGGTACTTTTGCTGCTGCTGATCCAAGCTATTGTAGAATGCACGGCTCTGACGAAGCTGCTGCATTTTCTCTGGATCTTTAGACATATAAGCACAAGTCTTTCTTGGAGTTGGGTTCTTGGTCTTAACAAGAAATGGTTCATCTTTGTCTTGCATCATAGGTTCCGTAAGTAATTAGGCCCTTTAACCAATGTCATGGGCCTATGAATTATCTTCCTTTTTTTTTCCTCACACTCAAGTTACTCAATATCCATTCAATAAACTTTAATTATTAATATTTGTTAAGTTCCTGAAATAGAAATAGAAAAATAATAATACTAGTATTTAACAAATGCACGTTTTTGGTGGTATTGAGAAAAATTAATATTATATTTTTGTGTAATGATTACAAATAATGCGTATAACCTATATTTATCATTAATTTACGTGGCCAGAAAAACGACAGCGTTTAGATTACTACTGCACACAACAACTACAACAACAAAGCCACACCGTTTAGTCAACGAATTTCCAAAATTACCCAAAATTGAAAAAAAAATATCTAAACCAATTCCAATCTCATGGGCACCGCCGGGGAACTCGCCGATAACGTAACTGATTCCGAACCAGGATCGGAGACTTCTCTACTTCTCAATCCTCCACAAGGATCCACCAGCAAAACTCCCACCGATTCCTTTCATTTCGCTTACATCATCTACTTTACCCTCGGTGTTGGTTTTCTTCTTCCATGGAACGCTTTCATCACCGCCGTCGATTACTTCTCTTATCTCTATCCTTCGACAGCTGTCGATCGGATCTTCGCCGTTGTTTACATGCTCGTTGCTCTTGTTTGTCTTCTCGTTATCGTTATTTTCTATGCGCATAAGAGCCTCGCTAGTTTTAGGATCAATCTCGGTCTCTTACTCTTTGTTATCGCTTTGCTTGTGGTTCCTGTTTTAGATCTGGTTTATGTTAAGGGACAGGTTGGTTTATACGTCGGATTTGATATCACTTCCGGCGCACTTGCGCTTTCTGGTCTTGCTGATGCTCTTATGCAAGGAGGTTTAATAGGCGTAGCTGGTGAAATGCCTGAGAGGTATATGCAAGCTGTTGTCGCCGGAACTGCTGGCTCCGGTAAATGTTTCATCTCCTTGATTTGAAAGAAATCACAAATCTAGAATGATTTTAACTTAGGAAGCTTTATTTTGAATGTGTTAGGTGTTCTTGTTTCATTATTGAGAATCTTTACTAAAGCTGTGTATCCTCAAGATCCTGATGGTTTGAGAAAAAGTGCTAATCTATATTTTGCTGTGGGAATTGTTGTTATGGTGATCTGTGCTGTGTTCTTCAATGTTGCTCATAGACTACCAGTGATCAAGTACCACGAAGAGCGTAAGAATGAAGAACTAATGAGAAAGAATCAAGAGAAAGGTTCTATAACTGGAGCAGTATGGAGAAAAAGACTTTGGCAGATCGTGATTGATGTTAAATCTCATGGTTTCGGTATCATTCTCATATACGTTGTTACATTATCGATATTTCCTGGATACATTACCGAAGATGTTCATTCAGAGCTTCTCAAAGATTGGTACCCTGTTCTACTCATTGCTGCTTACAATGTATTTGACTTAGTTGGGAAATGTATGACCGCTGTGTTCATGCTCGAGGATGAGAAAATCGCTGTTGGTGGTTGTATAGCTAGGCTCTTGTTTTACCCTCTCTTCTGGGGCTGCTTGCACGGTCCGATGTTTCTTAGGACTGAGATTCCTGTAGCTATACTGACATCCCTATTAGGACTCACGAACGGGTACTTAACAAGTGTCTTGATGATTCTTGCTCCCAAATCAGTTCCATTACAACACTCAGAGACAGCAGGTATTGTCATTGTAATGTTCTTGATCATTGGTTTGGCTTCAGGATCTGTCTTGGCTTGGTTCTGGGTCATTTGATTCTACCAAAGCTTTGTTATCTGTAATTGTTGTATTCTTTGGTCTTTTTATAAACTCAGCAGCTTCATTAATCTGTGAATTGAATTATTTCTATGTGAAATTGTTCATTTAATTTCGGTAATCTGGACTTTTGGCCTTTACGTGTTACTGAAGAAACCTTAAATATATAATAGTCGAAAATGAATATTAGATTTAATCGGCGATGGCCCAGTTCATGTCGTTTTCAAATATCCAATGGCAGACTTCAATTTTACCCGGTTTAGACCCAAGAGATATGAAAGCTCCATGGTTTGGACCCCATGATGACGTGTCGATGTGACAGATGGCAATTCCATGGTTTATCTTGGTCTTACTATTTAACTCCAGAAGATCCGCTTCGTAAACCCGAACCTTGGGTACGGAGTGACAGTAATACAATAGATATGGGTACAAACTCTGATGACACGAAACAGCTTTCGTTAATTCTCCACCGTTGATTCTGTTGACTTTTCCAATCACAACCTTCTGCTTTGACCCAGCTATATTTTCAGTTGTTCGTAGCACCACGCTTCGACCTAACACTGACGTGGCGAAATCGATCATATCCTCCGCCGAGCCAACGCACCGCTTCGTCTCACCGACGCTCGGAGGTCTCTCGCACTCTGTCACTGCGTTGGTGATTATACTTTCCATCGTCGAGTTTTCACCGGCGTGGAAGATCCTCTTAATCTCACCGAGTTTAGAAGTGGAGAAGGGTAATTTCGAGATTATACTCCGGGGTAAAAACGGCCTTCTAGGCATTTTATCCTTAATGTTAGGCATAGGAATCACTGTTCCTTCTTTCAACGCAGATTCTCTAAAGAATTTACCTGGTTCAACCCATTTATTTACGGGTTTGTCATCGCCAATGGAGTTTACTGTGGTTGAAACGTTGTATTTAGCGAAAGCGACGCCGTTTTTGTTGTAATCCTTGAAGGTAGAGAGAGGAGTATAGATTTTGAAACTGATTTTGTTATCTTCAGCTCCTTTACCGTAACCGGTGAAAGTTTCCGATCCAGGATTGGCCGATTGACCGTAATTTACGAAATTGACCTTGTGTGAATTCGAATCCTTAGCATACGAAGAGAACGAATCGTCGCCGACGTTCGCCTCATCTCTGTAATTCGCGAATGTGTCTGCGGCGGTGTTACCAGAGGCACCGTAGTTTTTGAAATGGTTCTGTGGTACATTACCGTTGCTTCCGTAGCTTGTGAAGGAATCATTAGCTGCGTTTGCGTTTTCGCCGTAGTTTGAAAATCCAGACCCGATTACGTTTGAGGAGACGCCGTAAGAAGCGAACTCGTTCGGAGCTCGATTTCCGTTTTTGCTGTAGCTTGTGAACGATTGACCGTCACCGGCGTTAGCTTCGTGTGTATAGGTTTTGAATGATTGAGATCGACCCTTTCCGCCGTCCGAATACGCCGTGAATCGACTCGTTGGACCGTTCACATTGTTTTGATAGTTTGTGAAATCACCGGCGCCGCCGGTTCCGGAAGTACCGTATGAATTGAAATTATCTTCGGCGACGTTGCTGTGATCGCCGTAAAAAGTGAATTTATCATCGTTTCCCACTGCGTTTCGGCTGTATCTTCGAAAAGAATCAGTGATGATATTGGCGTTTGTTGAGTAGTTTTTGAAATCACCAGCGCCGCCGGTTCCTGAAGTACCGTATGAATTGAACTTATTATCGACAATGTTGCTATGATCGCCGTAAACAGTGAATTTATCCTCGTGTCTCGCCGCGTTTCGGCTGTATGTCTGGAAAGAATCGGTGACAACATTGGCGTCTGTTGAGTAGTTTTTGAACGAGTCAGCACCACCGGCACGAGTATTGCCGTAATTTGTGAAGTTCTTCTGATCATAAGCAGAGAATTTGACGTCGTCGTTGTGCTTCTCAAGACTCGCGCCTAAATCCGGGAAACAGAAAAGGTTCGCGGCGGAGCAGAAATCAGGAAGACGAGTCGGGAGCAAGTTCGTTGCGGCGAGTTTGGAGAAAATGGCTGAGTCGACGACGTTTAGCGGCGAGGCTCTGGAAATTAGAAACTCCGATGTGGTAGATTCACCACGGATCTCTTTGTTCCAATAACGAACTAGAGATGCTTTAGGAGTAAATGGATTCTCGTCCGCTGAGAAACCACCGCCGATTATAACAAACTCCTACGTTGCCACAAATTCCACATTGATTCATCAATCAACTAAACAGTAATTTAATAGAATCATATTAATTAGTTCGTGAAATACAAATAATAGTGAATGAAATTAGAAGAGTTTACAGATTTAGCTTACACTGAAGAACAAAGTGAACGAGTGGAGAAGAAGCAAGTGCTTAAGCATTTTGGTTCTTTAATGATGAGAGAACCCATAAGGAAGAGATAAGTCTTTATTTTGAATCTCAGTGTTAAAATTTAAAATATTTACATCAATGGTCCTCAACCTTTCAAAAGGTTAGACAATTAACTACAAAAATGCAGATAAGAAATAAAGGGACCAAAATATATTTGTTTAACACGACTGAATTAAGGCCAGGCCCAGACGAAATACATTTGGGCCAACTTCTGGCCTACAGATATGGGCCTTTGCAACGCAGTTTTCTCAGTCTGCTTCTGATCTATTTTTTTCCTTCTATGTAGCTTAGGAATGTATCCTAAAAAATGTTAAACTTATATTTTACATTATTTAAAAAATTATTCAATAAAAATTCAAATTATGATTCTCGAGAAAAAAATTCTAGAAAATACTAATATATACTTACAAAAATAAACCTAGAATAATATACTAAGAACAATCTAAAAATAAACAGAAAATGTCAAATTTTAGTTCCAACATAAATTACAAAAATATATAAAAGTTTCAAGTATTAGTCACACATTTTTATTATTTAATCTTATATATAAAACATAATCACCAAAGTCGAAATATAAATTAACAAAAAGAAAATAATCAAAATACATTGAAGAGAATCATCAACATAAGAAAAACAAGAAACATAAGTCAACATGTTATATATATATTCAAGAGAAGGCATAAGCTGGAGTAGTCTTGAAATCAAGTTCCCATAGATCAAATTTGCCTTTGACAAAATCATAATGACCTCCTCTTATTGCAAGTGTGTTCTTCACTACAGCTGCTCTCACAAATGGATATGAAAGCAAGTTTCCAAGTGATACATTCACAGCTTCCTGCAACAAGAACACACATATTTATCAATCTTGTAATATATAGATAAGTATATTAAGCATGCATTGGTTATTACCTTCTCACACTTGTTGCATTGATCATCATAGCTTAGATCTTTATGTTCTTCTTTGATCTTGTTTCTTGCTGCTGCACCTATCTTTACCCAATTCTCTATGAAGTCACTGTCATGTTTTTATTTACATTTTATTAGAGAATAGTCACAAAAGAAACTTTATATGCATATTAATTATTATTACATATATTGATTTTATTTTGATTCATAAACTAAAGATAATTTTTAATTTAGTTTACCTCTGAGTTGGGGCAGCATCATTTTCAATAGACATAAGTCCTTTAATTCCACCGCAACAACTGTGACCTATCACTAGAATATTCTCCACCTACAAATAAAATAACAAATATTTAAATAAAAAAAAATTGACTGTATAATTTCAAGTTGATGTATGAAGACCCATTTGTATCTTATCCAGAAATGATAATAGTGAGATTCAAATCCTAGTGGCTAATAAAGAAAAAAAAAAAGGAATCAATAGGTTTGGTCATTGGTGGATTAGATGGGGACCAAAATAATTGAGTGACAAGACATCAATATTTAATAATGGACCCATGTGCTAAATGCATCAACCTACATTATTCTAAACCATACAATACAATTAGGCCTCGACAATAGAATTTGGATTCGGTTTGAGTATTTCGGTTTTTGGATATCCGAAACGAAACATATAAAAATCTAAACAAAAAACGATTTATTTTGGTTTTGATTTTTTCGATTGGTTTTGTAAAATTTTTTTTATCCAAAATCAAAACCGAATCTGAAATCCAAAAAAAATATCTAAAACCCGAAAACTAAAAAAACCGAAATCTCCTAAAACCGAACCAAAAAATAAAAACCCAAAAAATCTTTCTATAAGATTAACAAAGAAATAAATGTATTGGTTATTTATAATTAAGTATATAAGATGCTAATATTAATGTACCTTGAGATGTACAACTGCGTATTCAACGGCGGCTCCAACTCCAGCGTGTCTTTTCTGATAAGTTATCAAAGCTAATGTGTTAGTTATTAAATCTCAGACATAAGACAACAAGTAGTTAAAAATAAGTTTAGTTAAGAACCTGGTCAAAAGGTGGAACCATATTTGCTATGTTTCTGACAACAAAGGCTTCACCAGGTTGAAAATTCAAGATATGAGATGGACAAACTCTTGAATCCGAACAAGCAAATACCAAAAACTGCAATAATAATTAAAAAAAAAATTTAAATCTTTTTTTTTGTTCATTACTTTTTTGTTTAGCTTAGTCATAAAGTCAACTTCACCGGTGGATTAAATGCTTTCACATTCTTTTGTTTTTATTAACCTAACTTCTTTAGTTTTAAGTATATGTTAAAGAAGAACAAGTAATGAACATAAAGAGATTCGAGAACGTTACAAAACCTTTGGGCTCTGACCCTTGGCAAGATCATTAAACAATGCATCATTTTTCCTGCAAAAACATATAAACAAAAATTTCATTAAAATTCAAGAATACTAACACATAATAGTAAGAGAATACGTAGATATATTATTAATAGTTTACTTTATTAAAAGTATAAAAATGGACCACTAATATCATTCCAGCGTTACGAATTTTCTTTATATAACAAAAATAAGAGAATAATATAATTAAAATTTTGTTTCTTATATAAAAATACTCACAAGTATTTTTCAGTTTTGAAATGAGTAAAACCCGACTTGATTCTTGCGACGGCGTCTGAGTTTTCAGAATCAAGCTCCTTAAGCTCCACCGTCAACGCTTTTATCTTCTCGGCGGCAACGTTCCCAAGATCAGCTTTCTTACTACAAAAAAAATATATAATATCAGTAAAAAAAGTAAAAACGGTAAAAAAAAAAAAAAAAAACTTTTTTCTCCCGAAGCAAACCACGTAAAGTGGGACCCAGAGCAAGTGATCGACGGCTAGGATCAGTCGTAGATTTTAGATAAATTATTCAGAAACTAAAAAGAAGATGATGATGATGAATTCATGAGTACCTGAGAAGATCCTTGAGTTCTTTAATGGCAGCTTCATATGAGTCAGTAGCCATTTCGTCTCCTTCCTATAATAATGAAAACATGAATTAGTATTTTAATCAGAGAAATATAAATTGGATCTGATGAGAAAGACCTTAAGGTTGGTGTTAGGTTCACAAAAGCAGAGAAGGTTTCTTGAGATTATGAATGTGAAATCAGTTAATGCAGTGAGATGCTCTAAGATAGTATTTTGTATTTATAGACCAAGATCTCTATTGTAATTAACTCGGTTAAAAAAAAAGAACTCCACAAAAATGGGAAATATATTTATTTTATATTAATATTTTTTTTGGGATAGTGATGGATAAAACTATTTATTTAATAAATTTGAGGTCAAATGGTGATTTTGTGGGGGAGGTTTAGGAATAAGCATGTGTTTATTAATATGAGATAATAAGAGATTAAAGAATAAAAACATGTTGAATATATTATTTTATTTATTTATAATTTACATATAATTTGTTTTTAATTATTAAAAATAACCATTTTATTGTTCATGGATAAAACAAAACATTGACCAGAAACTTTTGACCTCTCATTTTGTGTAAATAACAATTTTGGTTTTATTTAAATCATTGGTTCAATTTTTGGTTTAACTAAATGGTCTGTGTCTTTTCCGATGGGCCGTGGGCCAATGGCTATAGCAATGATAAGTCAACGAGTGAAAGCCTACACGTTGGTACGTGTCATATTCTTAACGGTTTAGTCGCATCAGCAGCCAATTACACGTCAGCAGTTTAAACTATTAATATTATTGTATTTTAAAATAGCTATAAAAATGTTTCAAAAGTTGCATACACTCTTAAGTAATAAAACTGTTTTTTTTTTAATAACCAAATGTATTTTTTAACCAATGTAAATGTTATGGAACATAAAGTGCTAATTAAAAATATTTAAAGAATTTAATATGAGTGTTCATTTTTCTTAAGATTTATTGTTTTTGTTTTTGTAAAATAATGTATTTTCTTGAACTTACTGGTGAGGTCTTAGCGCAACAGAACATGAAACATTTGCTAAATGTCGGAGCCATGAAGTGATTGATGTCTTCTTGCTTCCCTTAACGACCTGTTCAGTCCAAAACTATGTATTATAAATTTTATACATCAAAATCAGTATAAAAAACTTTATAATTGACTATAACTCACGTCGTCATTCTTATTTTTTTGGTGACAGATTTATAAAATTTATTATAATTGAAGACAAATAATGCGGTGGCAGAAGGTCACATATTAAATTAGATTAGATGATTATATCAAGAATGGTTCTCTAACTATTTTTGTTTATAAAAATATTTATACACAATAATACGTATTTGAAATCTTTTTTTGGCTTAAAATGATAAAGAAAAGCAAGCTGGCTTTTCATTAGAACCTAAGGTCCATTTCCATTATTGAATAATCCATGTTTTATATTATATTATTAACTTCTAACGTAACTGAAATGAATTTCTGTGTTTTTATTATGATGCAGGAAAAAATGGATTTAATTTTATCCAAAATGAAAAAAATGGTATTTAGTCACTAATAATAAAATTAAATGAAATATTATAATAAACTATGACTTAAAATACCTATAGAGTAATGGGTGAAGAAGCTTGGACTTAGTAAAATGCTCGTTCTAGCTCCTCCAGAACTCTATGGACGTGTGTGTGAATAGTTAGAACTTAGAAGACGATGAGGTGAATGATTTTGGACTTTAAAAATATATATTATTATTAATTTTATATAATAGGGATATGTGAAGAAGATTGGATATGGATGTTTCTAAGGAATAATGACGACCATTCGAAGAATGTGAAGGGCTTTGTTATGGGATTAGAGACAGCGAAAGGTCACTTAATAAGGGCTTCTTCTTCTCTATCATTTTTTATTTAGTAAAAATCACAACCAAATGATAATAAAAAGATTTGATTTTTTGATATTATGAGGAAAAAAACTAAAATAATGGTAGAAGATAAATCTATTTGAGATTTTTTCTAATTATATGCTTTCACATTTATTTTAATTTGTTTTACTATTTATATTTAAAATACTGTATATATTATAAAATAATTCAAAACTTCGATTTACATACCATTTTAAAATTTTATAAATTAAGTTTTTTTTTGTCACTTGTATTTCGATTGGCCTTGTTGTAACTCTCTCATTCATCTAAAATCTAATGGGCCATTACTTAAACCAACCAAAACCAAAGAAAAAATTAGTGAGATTGCAAAATTTCACAACTACAATTGTAAATTTATTATCAATTTATTGGGCTTGGTGGGTTCATCGAATATTCATACTATGTAAAATGAATTTCTTCTATTTTCCCAAACCTTCTCCATTATGCAATATCCATGCATCAATTGCTTCTTAACTCTGGCAAGTAATGGGCTTTAAAAGCGAGAGGCCCAACAAGTAATGGGCTTTAAAACTCTAGCCGCATCGTAGAAACAAGAAAAGTTTCATATTAATCCGACGTGGCAGAATTCAATGATTCAAAAAGAATCCATATATAAATTTTACGCGGTAACTCGGGTATGAATGAGATAAATTACAAAAATTTGGGGCGAAAAGGAAATAAACAAAAAATATAATATAGAGAACGGCAATTATGGATGAAACTAGCACACGACGTGCCTTCAACTCTTCAATCATCACTAAAAATTCAAATGACCAAAAAAAAATCATGGAGACCTCTTATACTTTTATTCTTCTCTTTCAATTTTATTATTTTCCTGGAAAAAAAAAATCCAGGAAGAGAGAGATAGAGAAAGGTCAGCCATTAACGTGTGACAGTGTCAATTTTATGATTCGAGTAATGGCTTGCATTTCTCATCTCTCTCTCCAGCTTTATATTATAAACCCTAATTAATTTTTATAATTGTATAATTATTTGTTTATTAGTTTTTTAGCTTCGTGTTTTATTGAAATGTTTTGAGTTTTAGAGAATTGCGAGTATTTGTCATTTACAAGGGGAAGAAGAAAATGTCTGATTCGCCGACTTCTTCACCACCAGCACCGTCTGCTGATTTTGCTCCTCCACCGGATAACTCAACCGGCGACTCTGCTCCTCCACCTGCTGATTCAGCTCTACCTCCTACTACACCGGTTGTTTCATCTCCTCCGCCACCAGTTGTTTCATCTCCTCCGCCACCAGCTGATTCATCTNCTATCAAGGAAAGACTATGGCAGGTATGGCTGTAGCTGGTTTCGCAATCATTGCTTTAATGGCTGTTGTATTCTTAGTCAGAAGAAAGAAAAAAAGAAACATTGATGCTTATAGTGACTCTCACTATTTACCTCCTTCAAACTTCTCCATCAAATCAGGTTAAAACAAAATCTTGATCTTAGTTTCATCTTCTTGATTCTTCTTCAAGATTCAAATGATCAAATCTTTTAACCTTGTTTTTTTATATAGATGGATTCTTACATGGACAAAATCATACAAAAGGATACTCTGGTTCTGGTCATGGTGGTTCAATGTACAATTCACAACAACAAGGCGATACCGGAAACAGTTTCGGTAGCCAAAGAGGAGGTTATACACAATCAGGAAGCACACCTGACTCAGCTGTAATGGGTAGTGGTCAAACACATTTCTTATATGAAGATCTAATGGATATAACTGATGGTTTTGCTAAACATAATATACTTGGAGAAGGAGGATTTGGTTGTGTTTACAAAGGTAAATTACATGATGGCAAAATAGTTGCTGTTAAGCAACTTAAGGTTGGTAGTGGACAAGGTGATCGTGAGTTTAAGGCAGAAGTTGAGATCATTAGTCGTGTTCATCATCGTCATTTGGTTTCTTTAGTTGGTTATTGTATTTCAGATGAACAAAGATTGCTTATTTATGAGTATGTTCCTAATCAAACTTTAGAGCATCATTTACATGGTAAGGTTCTATTATATCACTGACAAGATTTGCTTGAAAACATGTTAGTTTATTTACTTTGGTTCTGTTCTTGATAGGTAAGGGAATGCCAGTATTAGAATGGTCTAAAAGAGTAAGAATCGCTATTGGTTCGGCCAAAGGTTTAGCCTATTTGCATGAAGACTGTAAGTAAAAATTTCTGATGTTTTGTAAACTTCAAAGAGAGATTATATTTATGTATGTTTTGTTTTTATATAGGTCACCCAAAAATCATTCACAGGGATATAAAATCTGCTAACATTCTCCTAGACGATGATTTCGAAGCTCAAGTAAATAAAAAGAAACAAGAACACCTCTTCATTTCAGAGCTCTGGCTTTGTTTTAGTTACTTATCCTTAGTTTTGTTGTTTAGGTTGCTGATTTTGGACTCGCCAAACTCAATGATTCAACACAAACCCATGTTTCAACTCGTGTTATGGGAACCTTTGGGTAAGATTTTGATCATAACATGTTTCAACCCTAGTTTACTTGTATAGCAAGGTTGAGTAGTTCATAAGGTTCTATGTTATTGTCTTTTAGGTACTTAGCACCAGAATATGCACAAAGTGGAAAGCTAACTGATAGATCAGATGTGTTCTCGTTTGGAGTTGTTCTCTTAGAGCTTATAACAGGACGTAAACCAGTTGACCAATACCAACCTCTAGGAGAAGAGAGTTTGGTCGAATGGGTAATTTTACTTAAACCTCTCTTGACATATCTCAACCACTCTTCAACTATATACTAAGTTGGCTTAATAAACTCATAGGCTCGTCCACTACTTCACGAAGCCATTGAGACCGGTGATTTCAGTGAACTAGTTGATAGAAGACTCCAAAAGCATTATGTGGAGAATGAAGTCTTTAGAATGATTGAAACAGCTGCTGCTTGTGTTAGACATTCAGGTCCAAAACGTCCACGCATGGTTCAGGTAATGTAGTTGTAACATTATCTCATATATACAATGTATTAGTTAATCAAGTTTAAAAAACTTATCTTATCAAAACAAAACTTATATTGAAACAAGGTTGTAAGAGCACTAGACAGTGAAGGAGACATGGGAGATATCAGTAATGGAAACAAAGTGGGACAAACCAGTAATTATGAATCTGGTCAGTATAATGAAGACATAATGAAGTTCAAGAAAATGGCGTTTGGTTTTGATGAAAACTCAGAATCTGGGATGCATAGTGGAGACTACTCAGTCCATAGCTCTCGGAAAGGATCTAATGGAGCTTCTGGTGAGTTCATGAGGAATGAATCTGAGAACCGTAACTTCAATAACAGACGTTTCTGATTTAGATCAAGTTATAATCTCTTTATCTTTTGATTCTTTGCTTTATTATTATTATCTCTTCATGATTGAGCTCTTTGTACAGCATTAAATACTCTCTTTATATTTTTTTGTTTTGTTTGTTTATTACTGTTGAGTTTTGGATTTTTTTTGTTGAGTGTGATAATAATGAAGAACCTCATCTTTTAATTTTTTTTTACACATTGAGGTTATAATTATTAGTTATTAAAAAAAAACCAAACATAACATATAAGATAATTTTTATACTTAGAACATATGTCACAATTCACAACACAGCAAACAGAATCATCATGCCTTGCCAACGCTGTTGTTCGAGAGCCACTCTAGACCTTCGTAGAGCCCTTCACCTGAGGTAGCACAGGTGCTCTGAATATACCTGTAAGACTCAATTAAAAAAAAAACATAAATATAGAACTAAATTGAAACTTTTTCAGATGTTTATTTATTTACCAATGACGTTGACGAAGAGAGTGAAGACCAAGTTTATCTGTGATTTCAGCTGCATTCATAGCATTTGGAAGATCTTGCTTGTTGGCAAACACAAGCAACACAGCATCACGAAGCTCGTCCTTTAAAAAGAACAACTTTTAACAAATCAAAATCATAAGATCATCATCTAGTAAATTTGGTTACAGACCTCATTAAGCATTCTATGAAGTTCATCTCTGGCTTCAACAACTCTGTCTCTGTCATTGCTATCCACAACAAAGATAAGACCTTGAGTGTTCTGAAAGTAATGCCTCCACAAAGGACGGATCTGGAAATAAGAAACCAAAAATAGTCAGGATAATAGTTAATAACCAAAAAAGTTCATTAAACAATAACCAAAGAGACTCTATATTACCTTGTCTTGACCACCGACATCCCATACGGTGAAACTAATGTTCTTGTATTCAACAGTTTCCACATTGAAACCTATTGATAGATTTTAGTTTATCTCTAGTTTATACTCAAAACCAGTATTAAGGTATGAAGCTTTACCAATAGTGGGGATTGTGGTAACAATCTCACCGAGCTTGAGCTTGTACAATATAGTGGTTTTACCAGCAGCATCAAGACCAACCATCAAAATTCTCATTTCTTTCTTGGCAAAAAGACGGCTAAATAGCTTGGCGAAACTTAAACCCATTGTTGCTTCACTGATCAAACATAATGAAGTAGTCTATATCAAAAACCTCATATACATTCGATTTCTATCTTATTCTTACAAGGACTCTACTTATAATGACAGATTCTATTCTTATTATTCTCTTAAGAATTGATCAATACATAAATTTAACGAGATCAAGCAAATCCAGTCAAATAGAGATTGAAACGTTCTTAAGACTTCATGATCTCTCTTAATAGATTCTTCAACAACTCAGAAGCTATCGTAAACAATTACAACTAGAATAAATGGAAAATAATAGAAAGTTCAATAGATCAACACTATGGACAACATCAGATCGTATCAGAATCATCAACATAAACATATTCTGAGAAATAAAAGCTCATTATCATAGATGAGCAACATCAACTTCAACGAAATCAAACTCAGCAATCAAAATTCACTAGAAACGATAAATACACACGAAGAACACAATGAATCCGCAGCAAATCAGAAAACAGAATTAAGCAAAACCAAAATTGAGAATGTATGAGGACAGATTCAGATCAAATAGTACCTATGAAGAAAGTAAACGAGAGATTTGAGAACAGAGAAGCCGCGAAGAAACGGAGAGAAGAATTTAAAAAGAGAGAGAGAGAGAGAAGCTTAAGAGAAACGCAGAAATGAAGGTAGAGAGAACAATGATTTTTATAAGGCTACGATATTGCCATAGGAGTTTACGAAAATACCCCTTTTGAATCTTCCATGACCGTGAGTGCAGATGTTAGTCAAGGCTTATGCTAGCGACCCAATTAAAATCTGACACGTTGACTATTGGGTCTTTCCTTAAGTGCTACTTCATTTCGTAAGAAAATTAATTTGTTTGTTCATTGTTGACGCCCTCTGACCAATTAAAAAGTGCCATGTCATTATAAATATATTGTAAATTAATGTTTCATACAAAAAATAATATAAATTATATGTTTATATAAATTTCGGTTTAGTTTAAACATTTGGGTTCGATTCGGTTTCTTCTATTATGGTTTTCTCGCCAATTCTTAACGGTTTCATGAAAGAAACATATATAAACGATCAATTAAAAACATTCTTTATAATACAAAAGTATATAAAAATCTATACTATATAATAAAATACTACAATGCTTCTAAGTCTCATTGTATATGTTTCAGTAACGTACAAGCTTTATAGGTCAGCTGCTAAGGTGAATTACAACTACATAAATTATACATGTAACATCCCTCACTACAACGACCATCAAAATACAATCACCTTTAAAGCTCATCGTGTGTATTTTCGACCATAACAGCTTCTGTCAAATACTGATCAGTTTGGTCTAAACTCTTGTAGTCATGAGAATACAAACAATCCGCTGAGGGATGAACCACACCATAACCAAACCCTTCAGCAGAGTTACAGTAAGCTTCAACATTTCCATTGTTTCCTTCTAAGTTGACGTTGTTGAGAACAATGTGACTGCATGGTACTGCGTCACTACATGCAAATTTTATGGCTTTTGAGCTTTTTGTAGTTCCGGTTATATTTCTGTACATGATCTCGGTTATATGAACAGCTGATGTCTGTAAAGAAATAGACAAAAAAAAACAAAGATTAAATCTCTTTCTTGAGGTTAATTTCTTGAGTCAATGGTTATGCTATAAAGTAACCTGGTTTTGACAGGTTGATGGAGAATCACAATAGAATTGATCTATTATAATAGGATTTGCTACGTCTTGCATCTTTACATTCTCGAAACGTACACCTTTTACGTAACCATTACCACCCTGTTTTAAAGATTCTCATCTTTCAATCAATCTTGAAACTCTTTTGAAAGTATGAAAATTTAAAAGTATAAAGCAAAGATCAAGAATTGAGATTTTACCTGCCATGTCTTGATTCTTAGACCATTAGTTGTGTTCTTTAGAAACGCAGTGTCCAACACAACAGCAGTGACAGTTCCTGTCGAATTACCTTGTCCAAGACTCCCAATGCTAGGGAAAGTTATAAATATGATTAGAAACTGATATGATCCAAGTGTTACTTGTATGCCAAGGTTAGATATGGTTTTAACCTAATTCCATGTCCTGGTCCACAATAGATTCTCTTCATCTTTATCCTAGCACTTCCATTCACAATCGAGACACAATCATCTCCTGTTATTATCAAACTGTAACTCTCAGCTAATAACATTTTGAGTTTAACATTATCATATACAAGATTAGGGTTTTAACTTTTGAGTCAAATATATAACCTGTGCTTATTTTACTATCTTGGACTACAACATTAGTAGATGCAGTAATATGTATTCCATCAGTATTGGGACTATCTCCTGGAGATATGACCATTACTCTAGAGATTCGAACTGTATCTGACCTAGCTATGATCAAATGCATTTGTTGGCTGTTCCGTATTGTTAAGCCTCTCACATACACATTTGAACTTGAATATATAGTTAAAGCCTATATATAAAATAACTTTTTTGTTAATTATAACCAAAACAAAACATAAAGTAACGGTCAATGAACACAAGGGTAAGACTTCAGACCGTTGGTGCACCGACACAAGGCTATAAGAGGAAAGAAAAAAACAAGAAAAATATGTGTTAGAAATTTCTAAATTAGGGTTTAGAAGAAAGTTAAGTTTAGTCAAAAGAAGAAAGATCTTACGTTAGACTTGTTCTTCTTGCATGAAGCAGCCCACCATTTAGGACCAGAACCATCTATAACTCCATTTCCTTGGAACACAACTCCTTCGAGTTTTGAAAATTGAAGCCAAACCCTTTGAAATTTTGGGTCCCATTGGCTTGGCTCATCTGGTGCCACAATAGTTCCATCAATCTATAAAAAAAATGCATAAATTGGTAACATGTATATATATGTGTGAATTAAAAACTTTATTATATAACCTGAATGATCAATTTTTCTTGACATGGACCATCGAATTTAGTTGCATTTACTAAATAAATACGTTCTTGTGGAACTAATAATACAGAGTTTGGTGCAGAGCAAGCCATGGTCCAAGCACTTATAAACGCCTGAGTATCATCAGACACTCCATCTCCAACTGCACCAAAGCTATCCACATTCACCAGATTCTTACCAGAATATTGGCTTGTAAAAGATGATAAATCAAAGAAGGTCAAATCATCATCAATCTCATCTTGAGGTACATCAAGGTTCTCAAGGTTCCCAAGAATGTTAAGTTCCCTATACAATGTTTTCTCTGGAGCTCCATAAGAAGAAACCATTAACATAGCCAAAAGAGAAACAATAATGGTCTTATTCATTGTATGCTTTAACAAAAAAAAAACACCAAACAAAGATTTTATGATTGTATAGTTTAAGTAATGAGATAATACATGGTTAGAATATATATAAGAAGAGTAATTAAGTGGATTTTTATTGGCTTGGCTTAAAAGTATATGAAGAGAAAAAAAAAACTTATTTTTCAAACATATCTAAACTTAAAGCACAAGGTTTCTTCATTTTCACTTCTTTGCTTTACTCTAAAACCTCTACATAGTCAATATATTCGTCTCCATGAAATCTGATAAATAACGACAAAGAAAGCTCAAGAAGTTTAGATAAACCATAGTTTGATAAAACCATAACACAAACATTAAGTTGTTGTCACATGTAATATATAACAATACATTCCATTGCACTAATATATTAGGAATCTTGAATAGGAACAAGTGGCATTTTGCCCCCATAGATATCTAAAAGTTGACTTTCTTCTATGTCTTGGAGCAAAGTAGAAGTGAGTTTCTTGTTCTCCACGAAAACAATCTGAGACAAAACAAAGTTAACAATAGACTCTAGAGTATAGAGTTGTTATGAAGACCATATTATTACCTTTTGCTTGGTGTTGCTGTCCACAAATGGTTGAATCATCTTCCTTACTTTCATGAAAAGGTAAGGTGCATGAACTACATAGATTTTCCCTAGTCTCCCTGGGTAATAATCCTACAATATTATAAGGTTTTTTTAGGGTTTACATTAGCTACTATAAATAGTATATAAACCTAAACTAAATATTGATTAATCCCTAGTGCCTATGGGCATAGGAAGTTACTATTACCTGCAAAATGGAGAGGGCAGCAAGGTAGCCACGAATGTCACTATGAGTATATCCCCAGCCTTGGAGATCTCCAATGATTACAAATTTTTCTTCACCTCTAGGCATTCTAAAGATGATATATAAATGTGCATTAGAGCATATATATAGATGGTAACAAATTAAAATTTCAAAGGATATGAACCTTGAGCATATCTTCTCGAGTGTGTAGACAACAAAACCTTAAACCAAAAACATAAGTGAGGCTGTGATGTAAAAACTAAGAAGATATAGAAGATTGTGACTCACGCTTGAACTCCTCAGGGTTGCCTTTGGAAGGGTTATGTCTATTCCCAAACGCAACCATAATGGGTCGACCCATCTTGTCATGACCTTGCACACACACCTTCTTATGTGATAAGTCATTTGCAATCTCTTGTTCCATTATGTGTCCTTTTGGGATATAACTTGTTTTCCAAGTAAGGTATTTTAGAAACAGCTTTGAAGCCTTTTCAGTGTCGAAGCCACTCGCTAGTAGAAACCGTCTTATGGTTAGGTCATCAACCTCCTACAAAAATGATCCAATTCAAGTTGTGACATAATCATTAGGTAATCAAGATCTCAAGGGTTCTGTATACATAATATTCAAGATCGATACGGACCTTAGTTAAGGGATCTTGTTGATCACAAAGAGCTCTTATGATCCCAACTTTGCTTCTCTCGAGCTCATCTTTGATCAACGGCTCATTCTCATACTCAGCTACTGCAGCTTCCTTGTTGTCTTTCTTCTCCATTCCCTTTCTTCAGTGAGCAATGACTAGTTCTCAAAATAAGTGAGAAATAGAAAGAAGTTGGATCGATCATAAATGAAGGCAGCCGAGGGAGTGATCATCATTCAATATAATTTGACTTGTCTTGTACGTCTTCAATGCATAGCCCCTGCCACCTAACATATTTAAAGAACTAAGACAAATTATGTAGTCTTTTTTTTTTTAATTATAATATCTTAAAACCTAAAAAAATAAGAATATTAAGAGTAGAATCTGACACAAAATCTATTTCGTTGAAATAAAATACTCATGAAAACATACTAAAAATGGTAAAAACAAAGAATTTGATTATATACAGAATTAAGTTAATTCACATATCAACTTAAACTATAAATTATAAAATAACGAGTAGAAAAAAAATAATTCTTAAAGAACTTACTAAAATGATCAATTTTTATTTAGTATATTCATTAATATAAATAATCATTCTTCCTCTTTTCGTTCAAATAATAAAAAATATAGAGAAATGTCAACAAATCTCCACCTTACGACCGCGTTGGTCCTCCTCCTCCTAACATGAAGCCAAAGCGGCATAGCAATGGCTCGACGGCGTAAACGCGGCGGACAAGATCCATGCTCCGTTTCAGATTTCAAGGTATTGTGTAGATCAGTGATAAAAGGCCAAAATCTATAATATATTATGAGTACCAATATGGGCCTGAAGCCCATTAGTTTTTGATTTTCTCCATGCGTTTAGGATTATGGGCCTGAAGCCCATTAGTTGTAGGCAAAATTAACACAAGGCCAGATTAGTCAAATATACGGTCTTACAGGAACCATACGCCGAAACCTTACTCTGTTCCTGCTTTAAAAATTAAAAATACCACAAATTAAAAATTAAATATTAAGAAAGACCACAAATTAAAAATTAAGATAGATTTATTGTTTAAACAGATAATGTCGCTATTTTATGTAGATACATTTTTCCATTTAAAAGATGAGTTTTATAATTTTTTAAAAAACCGAATAACGAATCGAACCGATATGCATATTCGGTATTAAACGGTGAGTTTTATAAATTTTTAAAAACCGATTATCGACTAATACGAACCAAACAGATGATTCCGAACGCACAGGACTAATACTCAAAGTATATATTATTTCAATTTTTGTTTCACTTTTTCTTGATTTAAAGTAATAAACCCAATCCATTAGAAACAAATTTTATTTAAGATTAGTTTAGTTAATAATCTCACGTTGTATGTTTCATTTTAATTTAGTTTAGTGTTTTTTCATAGTCAAAAAATTGGTTTAATAATGATTTAAGTGGCTTATGTCACGAACCAATCCATAAGAAAAAGAGTGCTAATATGATTTGGATTTCTGATTGTATTTATTTAATCAACATTTACATTTATACTTTATATTAATTAATTAAAAAAACGACGACAATTAACAAGTACAATGGCGACCGAAGTGGAAGCGCGAAGCATGCAAACCGACTCATCATGTTCTTGTCCTTAAGCTCGCCACTTGGCAAACACTCTCGGAGTTTTATATTTATATTAATGATTATGGAAATCTAAATGAAGGCAAAACTAAATCATAGAGTCGACAATTTAAGGTCAAACCTTATATTAAAAGTAGTATATTTTAGTATTTTATGGCACATAATCATATCGAACCTTTCCACGTGATATCACATACCCTAAAACTCATAATTAAAAAATAAATAGATGAATCATATGTAATGAGTGGTAGGTTTATCATTAACGAAGCCTTTAGTTAATTTTTTCTTAACAAATAATTAAGATATGTGATTTTCTATATTTAGTCATTTGCATAAATTAAGAAATAAAACATTTCTTTATATAATTCATTACTTCATTAAGATGATCAAAAGTATCAAAGTCTATAGTGCATCTTCTTTAAAAAGTTTAATGGAGACTTTTCAATGATTTTTGTTTTGGCAACTAGTTTTATATTTTTTATATGAACAAGAAAACGAAAAATAATTTTTATATGTAATGAGACATTGGGTTGACAATGCATAATTTTTTATAATTTTTTGTGATTGATGAAATAATTACATTATGCAAAATCATAATTGCATAATTTCGCCATTATGTAAATTATCAGTCCAAGCCATTATGAATCTAACGACTTAAATCGTGTAATAAGACTTGCTTTTATATAACAATGGAACAAATCAATAAATTTTCATAAGAACCTGGGTGATCGGTTTGGTTTGGATAGTACCCAACTAGATTTAGATTTTTCGGATACAAATATTTTGTATCTATATAAATACCTATAGAATTTCGAATCGAATTTAGATTCGGTTCTTTTTTCCGGATTCGATTCGGTTTGGTATTTTGGATTTGAGTTTTTTTGCCCAGACCTTTGAACATATATTTAATGTCCTTTAAAATAACTGGGACCAACTATATATTCTCGAAATCAAAGGTATAAATGAGAGAGTGATACAACAGGTCCATGTAGGAAAATGATATGTAATGATGATGAAGAACAATTAATTCATTATTTTAAATTTAAATGGCTTGTGACTTCATCATTTCCTCTATCTCCTATGCTTACCAACTTGGTGGTCTCAAACTCAATATCGAGGTCATGTACAAATGGAGTAGTACCACACTTCAAAAAGGTCCCAACCAAATGAAATACATAAGTTTTGGACCACTGATCAATCTTCCCTATGAACCTATTAGGTTCGGTGCATTATGTAACACTATAAAACGTGTTTGATAATAGTGAATAATTATGTACTGTCTCGGGAGATGTGTCTGTGTCGAGCCATTAGTAATAATATCATCATCACAAGTTTTGTCTAGGGTAAACGGATCGGATTCGGATAAAATCCATTCGAGTTTGGATATATCGGGTAAAACCCATTCGGTTTCGGGTATATCCAATAGAATAATTTTGTCGGGTTTGGTTCGGATTCGGATTCGGGTGAAGAAATATTAAAAAAAAAATTATTAAATAAAAAAAAATATTAACTAAAATTTCACAAATATAACTAAAAAATTTATAATATTTTTATTATTTATATATATAATTAGATTTCAGATTTTAACATACGGGTTCGGATTCGTATACGGATTTTCGAGTTTAGAAATTTAACATCCAATAGAATAATTTTTTGGATTTGAATTCGGATAGTATTTTTCGGATCGAATTTGGATCGGATACTTCGGATTGGTTAACTTTGCCCAGACCTAGTTTTGTCAATAGTTTCTCCGGATGATATTTAACAATGGATCGTGTGTTTGTGTTGAGAATCCATCAAACTCATATTAGAGTTATGATAGAAGCCAAGTGTTGTTCTAACTTTTAAAGCATTAATTATCCTTAGATTTTATTCATTATGTTCATTCAATGTACATATATAGGAAATATAAAAATATCATTAAAAAATATTTTTTGGAACAAATTTTTTATTGTAATTTAATTATTATATTTAATTTTTTGAAATATAAATATAAAGCTAAGTATGCATTAAATATATTAATTTTATAAATTTTAATTGAATTTAAACGGAAGGAGTATATTTAGTATTTTTTTGTAATCCCTTATATTTATTTATTTTTGTGTGAAACAACTGCTATTGCTATTTATTTGCTAAAATTATTAAATTAATTTTTCTAATAAAGTGCTATATTATTGACTTTCAAAAAGTAAATATTTTTAAAAAATTTAGTGTATTCCATTTAAAAAGCTGATACCACTTTCACCTTCTTTTTTATAAAAAAGGTAACATATTTTAATAATATTATCAAATATTAAATATCACTTTCATTCTATAAATACACTCAAACCTACACTATTCTCTAATCATTAAACACTGCACCAACCAAAGCAAAACCAAGAAGACAAGAATGGTGAAACTTGAGAACTCAAAAACATCCGAAAACGTTTCGAACAAGAACATCATCCCCTTGTCCGATTTCATCGTAAACTTGGATCAGTTCGTTTTTTATTTTTATTTTATTTTATTTTCCATAAAATCTTCAACTGCATTGCATAATCATCGGACACTAATGAATCAGTTTTTTAAATATTATAATTATTACAGTGGTGATCCAACGGCGTACGAAGAATACTGGAGAAAGATTGGTGACAGGTGTACGGTGACGATACGTGGTTGTGATCTCATGAGTTACTTCAGCGACATGACGAACTTGTGTTGGTTCTTGGAGCCAGAGCTTGCTGATGCGATCAAGGAGTTGCATGGTGCTGTTGGTAACGCTGCAACGGAGGATCGGTATATAGTGGTTGGGACCGGTTCAACGCAGCTTTGTCAAGCAGCCGTCCACGCATTATCTTCACTCGCCGGGACCCACCCGGTCAGTGTCGTCGCCGCTGCTCCTTTTTACTCCGTAAGTCCCCACCACTTAAAACTCCTCTCCTCGTATCTTTTTATTTTATATTTTATTTTATTTTTAATTACAATTACTTTAATCTCCGTTGACATATTTTATAAAATTTATATGATTATACTTTTAAGCACCCTGATGACCAAAAAATATTAGGTAAAATCTTGTTACAAAAATATAATTTAATAGGTTAGATTCTTGGCTAATTGAACTATGATTAATTATTTTAATTTGAGTAGAATTTTTCAGTTCAAGTCCAGATCTATCTTGGATGCTCTTTTTTTTTCTTCTTTTTATTTTTGCTAAATTATATTTTCAGATTTACTCTTAATTATTTCTTCCATTAGAGGATAAATAATTTCTTAAATTTATTCTGATAGATAAATTAAATCTATAAAAAATTGTAACGGTTTTCTGGTTTTGCTTAAATTTAAAACTAATACGTATATTTAATAATTATTAAATAATTCTCTTCCCTATTTTGGTCTTTAAAAAATTTGAAAAAGAAAAAAAAAGTTGATTTGATGTGAAGATTCAGTTCTGTAAAAGCAAGATTAGAGATCCAAATAAAGACACAGTGACAGACATGTTTCTTGAATACAACACAACACATAGATCCACCATTTTTTTTTCTTTCTTTTTTGAGCTAACACTTTCTCTTCTTACACATATGTGTTATGGATTCATGTGCAAAGACATTAGTAACATGCTCATGTCCCCACATCTTATTTCTTACTTTTACCAATACCCATTCTTCTCTTCTTGAATCTTGAATATATAAAAAAGTATAAGTAAATTATCTTTTTATTTTGGACAGACATATGTTGAAGAAACTACTTATGTTCGGTCGGGTATGTACAAGTGGGAAGGAGACGCTTGGAGTTTCGACAAAAAAGGTCCGTACATTGAGCTGGTGACGTCACCTAATAACCCTGATGGAACCATAAGAGAGACTGTGGTGAACCATGACGAAGCCAAAGTGATCCATGACTTTGCTTATTACTGGCCCCACTACACTCCCATCACTCGACGTCAAGACCATGACATCATGCTCTTCACTTTCTCCAAGATCACAGGCCACGCTGGGTCCCGCATCGGGTTAGATATTTACTTACTCAATCATGCTTTTCTATTACAAAAAGATTAGTTTAGTTACTAATGTGTTTCTTTACATTGGACGATGATGAAGGTGGGCTTTGGTTAAGGACAAGGAGATAGCTAAGAAGATGGTTGAGTATATAGTAGTGAACTCTATTGGTGTATCTAAGGAGTCACAGATTCGAACTGCTAAGATTCTCAAAGTTCTAAAGGAGACATGTGAGAGCGAGAAGGAGTCTGAGAACTTCTTCTTGTATGGTCGTGAGATGATGAAGAGCCGATGGGAAAAGTTACGTGAAGTTGTGAAGGAGAACGATGTCTTCACTCTTCCTAAGTACCCTGAAGCTTTGTGCAACTACTTTGGAAAATCACTCGAGTCTTACCCTGGTAAATAATAAATATTTACTATTCGTTAACTAATGACTAATGTAACGGTTAGGTTACATAATTAAGTAAGACGTAACGTAACGGTCGTTGTTATTGATTTTGTGGTTACAGCATTTGCATGGCTGGGGACGAAGGAAGAGACGGATTTGGCAAGTGAATTGATGAGAGAAAAGGTTATGACTAGAGCTGGAGAACGTTGTGGCTCAGACAAGAAGCATGTTCGAGTCAGCATGCTTAGTCGTGAAGATGTTTTTAACGTTTTTCTCGAGAGACTCGCCAATATGAAGCTCATTAAAAGCAATTGACCTATAGCTAAGCGTATAATTAAGACTTAAGAGAGTTAAAGAGTTAAGATTAAGTAAGACTTTATAGTTTGTAGCTTACCTGTAGTAGTAATCTAAGTAACTCTCTTTTACTTTTATGGCTTTTTCTATATGTGAAAATATAAAATAAAGGTGAAACTTTTCTTTCTAGTTCTTAGATAAATGTGTATCAAAATCGTAGAGTTTAGTACAAGTGTCAAACACTAAAACCATATGTTACTAGTAAACAAAAGTTAAAGTTTTTAATCTCATTAATATAATATAAATTTGTTTTATTAGCTAATAATAGAAATATATATATATATAAATACTACAAAAGCTAAATAATAAATACTTTAAAACAAATCTTAAAATCTAAAACTAAAACTACATACAAAATTATTATTTTTATTGATGAAAAATCTCAAAAGTTAAAGTTTTAAATCTCATTAATATAATATAAATTTGTTTTATTAGCTAATAATAGAAAAAAAAATATCAAAATACTACAAAAGCACTAAATAATAAATAATTTAAAACAAATCTTAAAATCTAAAACTAAAACTAAAACTACATAATACAAAATTATTATTTTTATTGATGAAAAAAATCTATTTTTGCTGAATTCAAGTGGCTATATGCTTCTTTGTCTTTTTGCTTTCTCCTAATGCCACATCATGATCTGATCAGACAAGTGTTCATAATTCACGTTGGACACACAATTTTGTAACCTGTTCTTATTGTAAATATATAATAAATGCAATTGTTTTTATATCATATAAAAAATTGCTAATGAAATACCTCAATTCTTTGCTGATATGTTCTAGATAGCTTTGAGAGTAACGAAGGTGAGTCAAGATTGATCAAGATTTGTAATTCACCTTCCACTTTTTTCATCTTATAAAACTCTAATATGGCTCTTATCTTGATGACTTGATCAATGTTATTATATTTAGTTGTAGAGATCGTTGAAGATAAGGTTGAATTGATTCAAGTCAAATCTTGAAATGTCATACAAGGCATTAGACTACGAGTCTCTAAATGAAAACGTGAAGAATTGTCAATATGCTGTTAGAGGTGAACTGTATCTCCGTGCTTCTGAGTTACAGAAACAAGGCAAAAAGGTAACACTTAAGCTTTGTTCTAGTTTTGTAATTATAAGTTTTAAAGCTTTTGTTTAATTATGTAATATTTACAGATTATTTTCACTAATGTCGGAAATCCTCACGCTTTAGGACAAAAGCCTCTAACATTTCCTCGTCAGGTATATTATGGTATTCTTATGTTTGATCCTGGTCCGACTCGGTTTGATCCCAGTCCGACCTAGGCTATCTAGACGGTCGTTTAGCTTATTCAATAATTTATAAATATTTTTTAGACTTTTTAATTTAGTGATATATTTTATATTCAAATTTTTAAAATTTTATATTTTTTTGTAAAATTATTTTTATATAGTTAAATTTATTTTTTAGGACTTAAGGATATATTATTTTATGTGTATAATTTTTTTAAGAAATTTTATGTCTAAATTTTTGTAAAATGTTATATATTTTAAGATTATGTTTTTAGGATTTTAAGGATATATTTTAGGTCTAAAATATTTTTTAACACATTTTAGATAAAAAAAAATCGTCTAAGACATCCAAATCCAAACTGTTTGGACCGGTTCTGGTTTGATCTTAGCTTTAAACCTAATCATATTATTAAAAAACAATGTAGGTGATTGCTTTATGCCAAGCACCATTTCTACTAGATGACTCTAATGTTGAGATGATGTTCCCTGCTGATGCTATTGCAAGAGCTAAGCATTATCTTTCCTTCACTTCTGGTGGTCTTGGTATGTCATTGTATCTAAACTATCAAGGTTTATATTGGTTTAGGTTCATACAAATTAAAATCTAAATCTTGTTTTTTTAAAACTCAGGTGCTTATAGTGATTCAAGAGGTCTTCCAGGAGTTAGGAAAGAAGTTGCTGAGTTTATTCAACGGCGTGATGGTTATCCAAGGTGATTATTGATTCATTTTTGTTTATGTAAAAAACATTTTTAAATCTAATCTTTAAAATTACAGTGATCCAGAACTCATATTTCTAACTGATGGAGCTACCAAAGGCGTAATGCAAATCTTGAATTGTATCATACGCAATGACAAAGACGGTGTAATTAATCTTTTACTTACTTGTTACTTTATCTCATAGCATTCAAGGCACGGTGAATCGACCGAAATAAATAGGTTTCGGTTTATTCGGTTATAGGTCTTTTTAATTTTGGTTCGGTTTTTGGTTTGAGATTCTCAGTTTATTCAGTTTATTTCAGTTTGAGATTCTCAATTTATTCGGCTTATTCGTTTTATTCGGTTAACTCTGATCAACCTAATAAAACAGAATAAACCGAATAAATCTAATCTAATTATATTTTTTTAACCAATTATATTTTTTGGTTAAGATTATATATTTTTGACTTAATAAACCAAAATTTTAGATTGAATTTGGAAGTGTTTTTATCAATAAACCGAACCGAATAAACCAAAAATTTTGTTCGGTTGAATTTTTGAATACCGAAAATCCAAACAATACGACACGATTAACCCGATAATGATGGTTATGAACATGAACTGTATGTGAGATTTTACTTGATGGGTTACAATTCAGTTTATACTTTGTACTAATAGCATTTGGTTAATAAGTTTTATTGGTTTGCAGATTCTGGTTCCAGTTCCACAATATCCACTTTACTCAGCTACAATATCTCTATTAGGTGGCACTCTTGTACCTTACTATCTCGAAGAGTCTCAAAACTGGGGACTTGACATTAACAACCTTCACCAATCTCTTACTCAAGCTCGCTCTCAAGGCCTAACAGTTAGTAACTCTTCCACTTCTTCTTCTCAAAACCAATGCAGAAGCTTTTTTATATACATATGATTAATGTAGGTAAGAGCAATGGTGATCATTAACCCGGGAAACCCAACTGGTCAGTGTCTTAGTGAAGCTAACTTAAAAGAGATAATAAAGTTTTGTTGTAATGAAAGATTAGTTCTTCTTGGAGATGAAGTGTATCAACAAAACATATACCAAGATGAACGTCCTTTTATTAGTTCCAAGAAGGTAATAATAATCTTTGTCTTCTTCCATTGTTATGATTAGTTATGATTAGCCGTAGCATCCGACCTGAACCCGATCCAAAAAACACTATCCAAATACAAATTATTCTATTCTAGAATTTTTAGTTATATTTTTAGTTATATTTGTGAAAATTTAGTTATATTTTTGTAATTTAACCATTTTTTTTTCAAATATTTTTTTTATCCAAAATATTTTCTTGGGTACTATACTTTTAAACCTGATATATTCGACCCGTATTTGTGTATTATACTTCTAAACTCGATATATCCGAATCCAAATAGTTTTTACCCAAATCTGACCTGTACACGCGAATGCCCAACTCTAGTTATGATTTGATTCTTTCATTGATTTTATGAATGTTGTAAAGGTTTTAATGGATATGGGAGATCCAATTAGTAATGAAGTTCAGCTTGTATCGTTTCATACTGTTTCAAAAGGATACTGGGGAGAGTGTGGACAAAGAGGTGGTTACTTTGAGATGACTAATATACCTCATAAGGTTTGTACCTCAAGCTTCTTGATTTTGGTTTGTTAGTTGTGGTTCCAAGAGTTTTATAATTTCTGGAAAATGCAGACTGTTGAGGAGATATACAAAGTTGCATCGATAGCTCTTAGTCCCAATGTCTCTGCTCAAATATTTGTAAGTTAAACCCTTTCTTAATAACTTTTGACTACAGAATGATTTCACCAATGTTCTTGTTATGTTGTAGATGGGTTTAATGGTCAATCCACCAAAGCCTGGAGACATTTCTTATGACCAGTTTGTTCTTGAAAGGTATATATATATATACTCTAAATAAACATGTTTTGATGAATGATCAAGATACTTGAGAACCTTTATTTAACAGCAAAGGGATTCTAGAATCACTAAAGAGAAGAGCAAAGATGATGACTGATGGATTCAATAGTTGCAAAAACGTTGTTTGTAATTTCACAGAAGGTGCTATGTATTCGTTTCCTCAAATAAAGTTACCTTCTAAAGCAATCCAAGTAGCAAAACAAGGTGGAAAAGTTCCTGATGTTTTTTATTGCCTTAAGCTTTTGGAAGCTACAGGAATCTCTACAGTTCCTGGGTCTGGTTTTGGACAAAAAGAAGGGTGATTGAAAAACTACTGTGATTATGTTCATGTTCTTGCAACTTCTTTGGTTGAGCTTATTTTGTGTTTTTGTTTTTGGTTTTAGGGTGTTTCATTTGAGGACAACGATTTTACCAGCAGAAGAAGAAATGCCAGAGATTATGGAAAGTTTTAAGAAGTTCAACGATGAGTTCATGTCTCAGTATGGAGATTAATAAAAACAAATGTCAATTAAATACAGTTAGTGGCGTGTGAGTGAGTGAGTGAGTGAGATAATAAAGTTATGACTGTAAGTTAGTAGTCCAAAACTCTAAAACACAATGTATAGTGAGCTTTATCAGATGAAACGAGCGGCTGTTCATGGCCATAGTCGAGCTCAATTTGAACACGCTTATGCTCTGTTCTGTGTAAGCCATTATTTCATCAAAATAACATTTATAAAGATCCAACAAAGGTTCATAATACTAACTGTAAAGAGATCGCTCTCTTTTCAAAATCCAAAATGAAACAAAGATAAGAACAAGTCCAGCGAAAATTCAAAAAAAAAAAAGGATAAGGAGTTAGATTCACCTGATCTAAGCGGTGAGCACAACAGCACCACCAGCTTCCTTGATCTTCTTCTCAGCAGTTTTTGAAATAAGCTTAGCCTTCACAACAAAAGGCTTGTTCTCAGGTAAATGACCTTTCCCCAAAACCTTGAAGAATCCATGCTGAGTCACATCGATCAACGGAATATTATCCTTGGTTGATTTTGCTTTCACATCTTCAGGGACGAGTGACCAAAGCTTATCTAGGTTAACGATTGGGCAGAAGAACTTGTTCCTCAGCTTATGGAAATACCTCATACCAACTTTACCGAAGTAACCTGGATGGTATTTGTCGAAGAGGATTCTGTGGTGATGCATACCTCCAGCGTTACCACGACCTCCAGGATGCTTACGGTGCTTTCCGATACGTCCATGTCCGGCGCTGACGTGACCTCTCTTCTTCCTGTTCTTCTTAAATCTCGTTGTCATTTTCGTCGATCTGTAATCTCTGGTGCGGCTAGGGTTTCTGTAGAGTTCACAGGTTTATATATGACGATGAGATATTTTCATTTACCTATCTTGAAATTATTGGGCCACATAATAATATAGGCCCAATTTTAATATTACACATGCGAAATTGTTCATGAATAGTTAGTGTAAACTACGTGACGTTTCGATATATTATAAAGGAACCAAAGCTTAAGAACGACACGCAGTTTCCAAAATAATTAGGTCTCATCAATTCGAGAACAAGCCGCAATCATCTCAAAACGCAAGAGTCAGGACTCGAAGAACTTGCTGCTAATGGACGCGTATCAACCACCGTCTCCGTACATTAGACCACCGTCTGGACCACCACCTCCGGCGGATCCTTACCACCAATACTATCAACATCCGGCGAGACCACCGGTGCATCCTCCTACTCAATCCGTTGGTCCTCCTGCATGGTACTCCAATCAATTTCATAACCCTCACTCTCCATCGCCACCACCTCCAGCTCCGCAACAGTGGGGACCA
>KE159201.1:77177-100078 GCA_000411055.1 Leavenworthia alabamica | reverse complement strand
GACCGCCTCGTCCTCCTCCATATCCTCAGGCTAATCAGGTTTCTCCGTTGTTGGATTATACCGTGTTTTGTTTTTCCCATTGTCAAACTGTGATTTAGATTTAGTCTTGATTTTGCATATTAGGAATGGGCTAATCAAAATTGGGGGTATCAAGGTCAGACCTCTCAAGGTGTGATTTCTTGATTGTCATATCAGTGAATTTTTATGGTTCAGCTTCTGACTATACACATGATGGCAGCTAATAGCAACGTCGAGGATTGGGCAGTGAAAGCTAGAGAATGGGCTGCTGCAAATCAGGATCAACAATCACAATCTGCACCAAATCCACCTAGCGGACAAGTCTACCAGCACTATCCTACTCATGGCTATCTAGATGTTCATCAACAAGCTGTTCCAGGAGTAAACTATCAGCAGCAGTTTCCAGTTCCTCCGACAACACAACCGGAGAGATATCCAAATTATACTACGGGAAATGAGAGCTTTTCTGGAGGTTCTTCGACTGGATTTTCTCATCAAGAAAACTTGCCTACCAGTTCAGCAATTCATCAGCAGGAGGTACCTTATAGTTATTCTTCTGTTGCAGGTAAACATTTACTTAGAACATCATTCTAGCTCCTAGTCAAGCAACTCTATATGGGTTTCTTTGTAACTTGAAATATCGAGAGTGTCTTCAAAGTTTCCCTGTCCGGTCATGATAAATATCATGTGCGTAGTTATATGCTGTGTAACCATATTAAGCTGTGAACACCTCCAGAATTTAAACTATTTACTTTGTTTGCAGGTAAAGAAGAATCTGGAAATGCGACACAACATGAGGTGCAGATACCAAATCCTGATGGTGGGGGCCCTGTTCGTTCAGAGCAGCAAATGCAATATGCTTATGGAGATCAGACAGCTGCTCCACCTAGTAACCTTAGTGATCAGCCTGTACAGTTTGCTTCCAGAGAGAATTCTGATTATGCTAGTATTCCCAATGCATGGCCGCCTCATACCACAGCTGGAGTAGTCTATCCTCCAAATCCTTCATCGGTAGTGCCCATACCGCAGGTACTCTACCATTGTTTGGCTATGTTTTCATTTCTCTGTTAGTTTGGTGGAGGCAGGTTTGATTCTTACTCTCTTTGCAGCATGGCTCGTCTATGGCTATGCCTCTTGTTTCTGCCCATACCATGCCTCCATATGGAAGGTTTCCCCCACCAAATCCACAGCCTGTTGGACCTCCTTATGGTTATGGGACAAAGCCGCCTATTCACCACCCTGTTACAGCATTCATGGACGACTCTTATGCAGCCTCAACTATCGCTCCGAAAAAGGTAATAATGAATTGTTCTTATAGATCTTCAGTACCTTCCATGAATTCTGGCTAATAAGGTAGTTTCCAGGCTCCTGTACCTAACTGGCTTAAGGAAGAATTGTTGAAGAAAAAAGCAGATCTTGGAAGGCCGCCCTCAGGGAGTTATGAGGAGAGAGAATATATCGACGATGATGTACCTTATAAACCTCCCGTGAAAAGCCCCTCTAAGTCTGACGAAGAAGAAGAGGAGGATGAGGTTCCATGAACTTTTAACGCTGTTTATTACTTGTTCTTTTATGATGAATTAAGCTCCCTTGGTACTCAAATTTTGATTCAGCACCATAACGAAAATACATGTTTTGCTTAATCTAGGATGAGATGGATGCAGCTAGAACTACAGCAATTAACATGGAGATAAAGCGTATCTTGACTGAAGTTCTTCTCAAGGCAAGTGGCCTGATAGAAATTGGGTGGTCTTTGAATTCCTCTCTGCAATTGTTGACCTATATGTTTTGAGCAGGTTACCGATGAATTATTTGATGAAATTGCAACCAAAGTCATTAATGAAGATGAAGCAACGCCGAAAGGTTTGTTGTTGTCTTCAAGGTTTAGTTTTATGTTCCTAATCTGTGGAATAACTACTGAATCTACCATCTTGTTATATTGTGGTATTCATTATTGCTTCAGATGACAATGTTCAGCAAAATCACAAGTCTTCATCATCTCTTGCCTCTGCATCTGATCCGCTGCACAAGGCTTCAGCAAAGATTTTGGTCTCGGTAGAAGGTGGAAATAAAAAAGCTAGCTCTGGCTCTTCAGCAGATGTGCTAGGTCTTGCAAGCTATGCCTCTGATGATGATGATACTGATACTGATGTGGCTTCTAACGTGAATGCTGATGGAACTGATGGAGTTGAAAGTCTTGGCATGGGGTCGAGAAACGATGTTAGTCAGCAGCCAAGCACTGAGAAACTTCCTGAGCCCGAAGCAATGGCCAGTGCAAAATTGGCTCCAGAAGTTGACAGTGATATTTCTGGGAAGAGTAAGTCAGCCTTGGAGGAACATTCTCAGATCCTAGGCTGCAGAACAAAAGATGATGAGGCAGGTAGTACGAAAATATCTGATGTAAGCGCCAGCTCTGGACTTGATGTTGATACTTCAGGAAGCAGAACAAACCATCCTGACAGAACTGATAGTGCTAAAGATGCAACACTAGATGAACCTCGCAAGAAGAATTCTGGCTTGAAGTCAGAATTAAAAGTTAAAAGTTATGGAAAAGACTTGAGTGATGATGTGAGCAGGAAGAGAAGTAGAACAGATGAAATGAAAACTGCAAAAGAGAAGGTAGATTCTCATAAAGGGTCAAAAGATAGAATGAAGCAGGAGGACATAAAGTTAGCAGAGAAAGTTAAAGGCTTTGAATCAAATAAAAAATCTAACGATCTACATGTAAAGAAGAACTCAAAGGATGCAGAGAAGCCTCACAGAACAAGTTCTAAGGAAGACCGGGGTAAGAGAAGGGAGAAGGAAAAGGAAGAAGAAAAGTTAAGACATAGGAAAGACTCGAGCAAGGAAAAAAGAAGACGTTCTCCAACAAGTCATGGATCTTCTGATGATTCATTAAGGTGGTGTTCTACGTTCAGTTTGTATTCCTGCTTCTCTTGTCTAATGCTATTTCTCAATACTCCCTAGTTTTTATTTTATTTATTTTATCCTTTCTACAGGCAATCCCGTTCGAGAAGAAGAAATGTATCACCATCTCCTGTGAGGTCCAGAAGAAAGCGCTCTTCTCCGTCCAGTGAGGATTCTTCTGATGATTCAAGAAGGTGACAGTAGAGTGTTCTACTTTCTTGTCTTTCACACCTTTTTTGCTCTAATGCTAATAAACATTATGTCTTTCTTCAGGAAGTCTTCATCAAGAAGAAGGAATCGGTCTCCATCTCCTGGAAGATCCAAAAGAAGGTATCAAAATTTTAAACTATTAGCATTATGAGATCACTGGTGTTTCTATATTAGCTCTAGACTATATGTATAAGTAAAATGTTTGACAAAAGAGAAATGGGTAAAAGCTAAGTGGACTTAGCTAGTTGGAAACCTCACAACGAAAAGTATCATATATGTTTTGATTGTATAGACATGTTTCTTCGCGGTCACCACATAGGAAGCATTCTCAACAGAAGCATACTAGTCTCTACTCTTCTCATGACAAATCCAGGTACACATTCCCCAATTTTAGATGTTTCTTCTCTCTTAACAGGTGGATTAAGCAGTATTTAGAAGGAGAAGAAAAAAAGATTATGTGTTATAATTATATCCTGCTTATTCAATGAAACTCAAACCGGATTTGTTATATAGGTCAAAGCAGTCAAGATCCAGATCCCCACAGAGGCGCCATTGGGCTAAATAAACACTTGTGCAGAGACTTGTTCGTGTTTGATAATGCCTGGTACCTGACAGATATGGATATAACAAACAACTATAAGACCAACGGTTTGTTAGTGAAATAGTATAGTGTTTGTAAGCAGCTTTTTACTTAAATGTCCGAAGATTTTTTGACAGTTTAGTATTAGTTTGACTTGTTTGATTATATTGTTTGATTGGTGAAGCTTTCCTTTATTGATGGTTTGTCTCGGAAACATTCGTATCTGTCTTATCCTTTAAAGTGTATTGGCCTTATGTAATAGCTTTAGGAATATGAATACTCGGTTGGTGATACTAAGAGACAGAGAAGTGAGTGGAGTGTTCTATTTATGCAAGTTCCTTCCATTAGAGCTGTCACCTCTCATTGATTCGGCTGTCTTGAGTATCGTTGATTATGAAGCAAACACATTGATTTCATTTCCTTAGAAATCTTAGTAATGATGGAATTGGTACAATGTAGCACATGAGAAGATGCTTATGAGAGGCTTTGTAGACATGATAAAACATCTGTGTTGTTAAACAAGACACGTGGCTAAATGAAGAATCATTATTTTGATTTTGGTATTGTAGGGTCACTGTTTCAGTAATCTTAATTCATAAGTCTGTGGGAAGATCTGTCTATTCAACTACGCCAAACCAAACGATTCGGTCCCCATCATTTTCTCATAAATGCACTTTTAATACGTAGAAATTATTGAGAAAATGAGATTTAATTAAAAAAAAAAAAGCCATTTAAACAAAGATTATTAACTAACAGTAAAATAATACGACCAAACTAAGTAATATGAACTTGGAACCTTGTGTATATATATACTGTATTTTAAACCAAATCGATTTCAAAAATTTGCGTAAGCCAAATAAGCAGTCATTAAAGTGGTTTATCTTACAAACTGAATAATGTAATTAGGCTCGCATAATATATGATATATTGCACATTTTCATGCTCGGTGTGGCTACGTAAATGAAAAATATCAAATAACGTTTGACAGAAAAAATCATGGAAAATATCTAATATGGTTTTCGTAAATATATTTTCTCCTAACAAGCTACATTATATATATATATATGATAAAATATCTACAATATTTATTGTACTACTGAAAATGATATCTTTTAAACCATACATGAGAAGAAGAATCCAATAATATAATACTATCAAACAAATTTTGCCCAAATTTTGGTACACACAAATATTATAAACAAATTTATTTTTTGTGTCCAAAATTAGAATTAGTGACTCTCACTTTTGTGTCCTTTTAAGTTTCACTTTTCATTACGCGTTTATTCTGTGAATATTTCCAAAATATATAACGTCGGCCAAACTTTATTTTCGTTTTGGAATATTCGAATAAATTATTCTCTTTTCACACTTATTTGGATTCCTAGAAAAAAAAATATATATATATATATATAACTCTTAAATATAAAGACTTGTTATTAGGGTTGAAGAAAAAAACCAGACATATAAATAAGTTAAATAACCTCCTCCGAGCTTACAAACGGAAATAACTGTAAAACCTATATGGCTAATCCAACCACCGTTAAATTCCTCTGTAGCTACGGTGGTAAAATCATTCCACGTTATCCTGACGGCAAACTCCGTTACCACGGCGGCAATACACGTGTCCTCTCCGTCTCTCGCTTCGTATCCTTTACTGGTTAGTTAATCACTTTATTATTTTTTATTTAAATATAGTTTTCAGTTTGAATTAACAGATTTAACGGTGATTTTAACAGAGTTAGCGAAGAAGCTAAGCGAGATATGTGGCATGACAGTTAATACTTTACGGTGTCAGTTACCAACTGATGATCTCGATGCACTTGTAACTGTAACTTCTGACAACGATCTAACGAATCTAATGGAGGAATACGATCTCACTTTAACGGCGCAAGTTAAGATACACGTGTTCATTTCTCCGTTAAAATCAACGAGGATAACTATGAACTCTTCTCCTCCGCGGCCGTCGACAGTGTCTTCTTCTTCTTCATCATCAAGATCATCATCTCGTTCTCCTCCGCCGTCGTCAGAAACATGTCATGTATGTTTAGAAAGATCGATACGTAATAATGGATGCTATGTTCATACAAGTCCAAGTCAAAACCAATTATATATCATCAAGAATTGATAAGTCACTTAAACATTTTAGTATGGCAAATATAAATCTTGAATTCTTCAATGTGAGGATCAGTTTCATATTAGCCAAGTGAGCTTATTCAATTGATGTTGATGTTGTATATATGTGGCTATGTTACATTTTTGATTTTTTTGTTTTTTTATTTTGTTATGATGCAATAGTGTTCTTGAGTTTGTACACCATTTCTTTAGTTATCCAATAATTATTAGCCACGTGTACGGTGAAACCAGATATTATTTTTTTCCATTTTGTAGTGTTACTTTCTTTATTAAATCCGGTTTAGTACGGTTTAAAGTTGAAATGAACCGAATAAAAAAAACGCAGAACTGAATTTTTGTTTTCAAACCGGGCTTTTAGTTTGGGTTGGCTTATATATTTGGGCCGATTTAAGAACAATAAAAGATTAAATCCATATGATCTGTTATTTTAAATAACAAGCCCAACTCAAATATTAAAATTTTAAAGGTAAAAAAAAAAAAAAGTTAGTGACAAATTGGTTAAAACATTTTGTATAAAGGGAGAGTCCATGTTAGGGTGGGTAGAGTATTAAACTATTTATTCCTCAAAATAATGAGATGGTGACAATTTAATTATGTCTTAATCTATAACTAATACATTTTCTTATATGGTACTGATTAATTTAAAGTTAATTAATGTATAAGATATGCTCGAACTTATAAGAACAATTGTAAATGAGTATCACTAAAACAATAAAATTATATCTGATCTTGTATTGAACATATTCATGTGAAAATAAGGAAATGGTGAATTTTTTTTGTATTAAATTAATAAAATATCAAATTTCATTTAAACTTGTAATGGTTATGGAGTAGTTATAATGGATGTTATCTCCATTAATTTTAATTTTGTAAAGATTTCCACAAATTTTCCAGAAAATGTTTTCCTTCTGGAATTGACGAAAAAGTCAACTGAATTAGGTTAGTCTAAATTCAAGAAAATTCTATTATTTTCAAGAAATGGAAAAAAACACTTATTGACTTATTTATAAGTCTGTATAAACATAATTTTTATTGTTGGAGTTTTGTTTTTGGTAGGTCCATGTTCGTTTGTTAATATATGACTTTTTTAATAATAAAGGTATATATTTGTTATAGGTCCATGTTCATTGTTAATAATACATGACCTTTTTTAATACTAAAGAGGTATCTTCTAATTCCTTTATCAATCCAGTCTTTGTTTAGTTATACTTTTCACTGCCATCTTTTTATTTTCTTATGTTACGTGAAAATAAAATATTGGCTAAAGTAATATGATTGATCACATCCCACCTTGTAAGCTATTCAACTTCAAAGACGATTCTGGCCGTGACAACTTAGTGAACCTTAATCTTCATTGGAATTTGGAACACTTGTGATTCCAACACAAGAATATAACTAAAAGGCTATAACAATCCATATATATAGCTATAGACAAATTCAATTGTTGTGTGATTTGAAGAACTAAAGAAACGTAGGTCAAAGTATATTATTGAGTTCTCTATTTATTTACCGGTTTCGTAACCAAACTTTGACGTTGGGAGCTTAGTTTAGTTTAGTTTAGTTTAGTTTAGTTATGTCTTGTCTCTTGACTCATTATCATAATAAAAATGACAAGATGATACGAACCCACGTATATTATATTATATCAATGTGTATTAACATCTCGACCAGCACGCCAAGATCATCTTCTTAAATCATTTTCAAGTACTATATGCTCGTATGCTATCCAAGCTATATACGCCAATTATATAAAATAAATTAATAACCACAACTCATTTTAATGACGAATAGTCGTGCTTTCATAAGCAAGAAACATGTTATGGTCAATTTATATATACATATATGATCATGATAATATACATAATGCTAGAAGCTTCTTCTTGTATAAGACAAACTCGGCTGAGAATATGAAAAAAGATTGAGAGACAATTATATACAATTGGAATGCAAATTCAAAAAATAAAATAAAAATCATTGTATCCATTTCATGGAAATTACGACACTTTAATATTTCTATAGAACGGACCACTATACTATTATAAAACTAGGTTAGGTACTCTTTATGTAATTGCTTTTTTTATTTAGTAACTTATATAAAAGGTAATTTTATTTAGTAACAACATACGGTTGAAGCTAAAGAATTCACATAAGTCACCGTCAAAAATCAAATTAGTAAAACATATATTCCACTTACACATAAATAAAATTGTAATGGGCATAGACGCACATTGTCAAATTCCACATTAAAATTATAAACAACTCAGTCTTAACGTAGAAAGAGTCGTTATATTTTAGTAATTACAATTTTATATAATTTTAAATTGTATAAAATATTAATAACGTCACCATATAAAAAAAGCATGTAACATGGAAACTATATATAAACTATACAACTTTTATTTAACCTAATCATTTCTCTTTCTCTATCTCTCGAAAGAAGAAGTAAACATGTTCAAGACAAAGACGACTCTTCTTTGTTTCCTTCTCGTCGCCGTCATAATAATAAACCCATCTTCCTCCGCCGGTACAGACAATTACATATACGCCGTTTGCTCTCCGGCAAAATTCTCCCCTAGCTCAAGCTACGAGTCCAACCTCAACTCTCTTCTCTCTTCCTTCGTTAGCTCCACTGTCCTCATTCGTTACGCCAACTTCACCGTTCCCAACGGCTCCAAACCGGAACATGGAGTTACCGTATACGGACTTTACCAGTGCGGCGGTGACCTCGATCCAACCTCTTGCTTAACGTGCGTGTCACGTGCCATCGCACAAGTTGGTAACTTATGTTCATACTCATACTCAGGTTACGTACAAATGGAGAGTTGTATGGTTCGATACGACAACGTTTTGTTCTTTGGAGTTCCGGACAAATCATTGATCATCAAGAAATGTGGACAAGTGACTGGATTTGACGACCAGTATGCGTTGACCAGAGTTAATGACGTCATCGGTTCGTTAAGTTCTGGAAGTGGGCCCTATAGAAGTGAAAAGAACGGGGATGTGCAGGGTGTGGCGCAGTGTACGGGGGATCTAAGTCCCGAACACTGTCAAGATTGTTTGACTGATGCGATCGGACGGCTCAGATCTGACTGTGGGATGTCTCAAGGGGGTTATGTGTACTTGTCTAAATGTTACGCGCGTTTCAGTTCCGGTGGTAGTCACGCGCGACAGAACCCTCGTTACCCTCGTTATGGTACCCCAAACTTTGGTCAGTCTTCGTTTGTTTATTTTAGTTAGTAATAATAAAATGTCGTAACCACACGTAAAGAAAATATAATCATAACCATAGATTATGAGAAATATAATTATATATTTTTTATTTACAAAAACTATATTATTATGTGAATTTGAAATTGTTTAACAAAGTGTTTAAAATTGATTTATTTATTTGGTAGAAGGAAAAAAAGAAGATAAAGATGGTAAAGGAGTGGAGAAAACATTAGCTATAATAATAGGAATCGTCACCTTAATCATCTTGCTCGTTGTGTTTTTTGCTTTTGCTGGAAAGCAATTTAGTAAACTACAAGGTATTTTCTAATTTAATTTAAGTAATTATTCTTTGTTTTTTTTACTGATAAAATCTAAATGAGTGCCTATGCATTTTGCAGATGAGAAATGTTGTAAATGAAATGATAAAGTGGGAAAGATCACAACAACTCGAGACGAGGCACATGCAACACTGCTAGTTGTATTTTTGTGATTTTATTTTGTTACATTCTCTATTATATGATGTATTTATATACTCTTATAGTATATTTATATATGATTTGTCTTTTTGAATCAATTTTTGTATTATTGTCGAAATTATATAAGCCAATGGTATCTTCTTCGTGAATGTGATCATGTGAATGTAACATTCTATTTGGTATACAAATATCATTTTTAACCCAAAAAAATCAGAAGATTCCTTTACTAATACACATGTGAAGGTAAACATATATACATACATTTTTTAAAAATTGAGGTGCTGAGAATAATGGAACATGATAATAAACAGAAAAATAAGTATGAAGATATAAAACAAAGTCATATTGCTCGTCCTATTGTGTATGTCTAAACGAATCTTTTCTTTTTATTCATAATTTTATATTTTATCATATTGTTTTTAAAGAATTTAATTCAAGATTTGGCCTAATGTGCTTTAAGAATTAATTAAAATATAGATTAAAGTTGTAAGCTGATTAGTAAATGGTTTTAGGAAATTGAAAGACTAACTAACGTCTGACTGTTTTCTATTTTTTTATTTTCTGAAATTCTGGATGTATAATCGATCAATTATTGCATATTTTTATGTATTTGTTTTAAAATATAAGAGAAAAATATTATCAAATGATATTTTAATAATATGATACAGCCGTATTATTTTTCAAAACTATTTTTTGATGTTAAAAATCCTCTAAACCCTAACTCGACTTCTGGTCGTAAAGCTCAATCGTATCAAGACCAATATTGTTGTAAAGCTTGAAACATAATTAAAAATATCGTCTAAAAATCGAGAATATATATTTTTGGGCTAGGCCCAATAAAGAGGCCTCTAAAATGGGCTAATATCCAAACACCAAGTCTACAGTAACAATAAGAATTAGAATGGTAACTAATTACGTGCATAAGCATATATTGACTACACATATAAATTTTCATTACCGATATAGAACTCTTTCTCTTCTTCACTAATTACGTGCTTACAATACAATTATTTAAGTAGAAAACAAAGAGTGACCAATAACATTTTTTTAAATAAACGTTTTAGAGTGGCCTAAAGTTTCCAGCACACCTCTGAGACACTAAGTAATATAAAACCATCGAACCTCACCGCCAAGAAGAATGAGTAGAGAAGTAACCAAGAAGCCCAACAAGTGGTGCATTGATATAAGTCGTTGGTTCAGATTCTTGGAAGTAAGGTCTCGAATCAGGAAAAGCATCAGTAACATTAGGTCCACCAACAACAGCACCAATTAAAAGGTTTGGGTTAGGATTTGGACTAAGGAAATAACGTGAACCTTCTTTACAACCTATATGTTTTGGATGAGATGAAACTGAAGGAACAGAACTGCCACGGTGATGAATCCTACGTGGAAACTTTTGACCGTATCCAACCATGTAAGAAAGTCCAAGTGGATTGTCTCCAAGAATGTAATCAACCTGTTGATAGTGTTACAAACGTAAGAAAACAAAAAAAACGGCTATGTAATGGGACTATGGTTGTCATACCTGACGTTTAGCGATTTGACGGAGAAGTGAAGGAGAAGCAGTTAATTGACCACAAGGGACAACTTTTTTGGCGTGGCTGAGGTAATTAGAGTAAGCTAATAAGAGAAATGATAGTGATGTTACATGTTGCATGTTACTTCCTCCAGTTTTTACTAGTAACCCTCCTGTTTCAGTAAGATAAAGTAAAAAGATATTACTATTACTAGTTAAAGTAATTAAATAAATCACGTGAATGTGTGTAAAGTAAAATTAAATTTACCTCGAGAGTATTGGACTTGAGGGTGAGAAATTCCAGGTAATAAAGAACAAATAAATTCATCTGCGTTTTGCTTGAAAGACTCAAAATACTCTGCTTTTCCCATTAACACTTCCTATTTATCAAAACAAGACAAAAAAAAAAAACATTAACTTTATTTAAACCCTTATGAATATGAATATGGATAATAAGAAAGAAACGATCACGGAATGGGCAATGAATGATAATAATAAAAAAAACAGAGAGAGTCATGTGAGACTGAGAGAGAATGAAAGCGGCTTGACAAATCAATTTGAGACCGTTGAGAAATGACAAAACAAGAACCCATTTAAGCTTTTTTTGTAGTAGAATGGGAACTGCTAAGGACATGACACTTTTCTTTTGCCTCAGTCTTTGAGCCACATGCTTTGTAACAGTAACCAAAGACTTCTTTATCCTTTCCCCACTTGACCCATTGGCCTGAATACTAATGATAACGTTGGTATAATAAAAAATACTCTTATCCACAATTATGGAGTTTTCTCATGTGATACACCCACATGCAACTACAAGTAATACTCTATATAGTCTATACATTTCACCTACCCTTATATAGATTATTAAGTTTCTAATATTATATATAGATATATACACTTATTATCCATTCAATAATCAAGTAGTCATGGGTCCATGTGATCCTCTGGCTTCCATATACTATTAAAAATTATATGATGCCGAATCTAAGAGGTATGTTTAACACACAATGGACAAAAAAATAAGAGGAATGTCCAATAAGGTATGTCTCCTTTACCTTAAGATTTAGCTCCCACATCACATGACCATTTCTAATTGGTTCAAAATCACATGTCATGTGCAAGGTCGATTCAATAATACCATTTCACTTTTCTATATAAACACACGACTTTAGCATGACCAAACTCGATTGGTTCACACACCTAGCCGGTTTAGATCGATAGGACCCATAATGTGAACCCCACATCTAGTTTATATGATCAAAAGTCGTGCCACAAGCACGTGATCACCAGACACAACCATTTCTATATTAATTTAATTCTTATACGTTAGTAGTGTACCCTTGCAACCAAACAAACAAACAAACAAAAACACAACCTTGCTAATTCCACACTAATAAATATCATAATTAAATAACTAAACTCGTAATTAAGTTAATTACCTTAGAGATTAAGACATTAATCCCAGCATGTTTATTATCCCAACCAAACTCATTGATTGTATCTCCTGCCTTAAGTATCACTTCATTCTTCACAATGAATTCTCTATAAGCTCGTTTCCTTGAGGCTTTGTGTAGCCACGCCGCACCCCACAGTAACTCATCCTGTTTCAACCATCATATGTCAAATCCAACGGCTGATAATATACTAAAGTAGATGGGTAAATAACTAACTATATTTTTTTACCTGGTAACCGTTGAAATCACAGTAAAAAGGACAAACCGCGTGGTAAAGACTGTTACTGTACGCACCGCGATATCTGTTAGCAAACGCGAATACCTGAATCCACGTTATACAATCAAACCAAAAATTTCAGATCCGTGAATTTTTATATATCTTTTTCCACGTCATTAATTATTTTATTCCATCGTACATATACGTAAGAAAAAATATTAAAGGAAAAAAAGTCAAATTATTTTATTTTTGTTAATAATTTTTCTTGAAACGAATCATAAAAATGGGCCAACATTATTCTAAAAAAGTACTGAGAACAAAAAACACAATTATTATGGAAAAATCTCTTCTCACAAGCAAAGAATAATTGATTTAATTGAAAACTTTTTGACTTATTTAAACAATTTATTTATTATTAAAAAATAACCAAGAGTGTTTTGTTTTTAATTAATTACTATATAATCAAAGGTTAAAAGTAATTATGAAATGGTTAAAAGTAAATGTGGTGAGAGTAACTTACCCTTGTAGCCCTGTCTAATAAACGTCTTGAGTAAGCAGGATCACGTTTTCGAAAAACGATTGAAGCTGCGGCTAAAGCAGCTGCGGTTTCACCGGCAACATCAGAACCAGGATGAGCTCTATCGATTTTGTACACAGTACGAAGTGTATCCATATCTTCAGGCCTTTCCCAACAGTTATGGTCAGAGTAAGCATCTCCGACTTGAACAAAAACGACGCCGGGAATCGCCGTTGCTTTAAGGAGGTAATCAGTTCCCCATTTAACAGCTTTCACGGCGTTTCTAAGCTCTGGTCCCATGGTTCTACCAAAATCTATTATGCTCCATGATAACATTGTTGTTGTGAACGCCATTGGGAAACCGAACTTTACATTATCTCCGGCGTCGTAGTAACCTCCGGTTAAATCCACCTGAAAAATTAGAAACAGCAAAATCAGGGGAAAAATGTCAGAACTCTACCGGAAAAAAAAATAAGTATATAAAACTTGAAATATAGACTTACGCCGGCGGTAGAACCATCGCGTAATGCTGAATCACGGCGCCATTTAAGACGTTGATCTGGAGGAAGTTTACCAGAACGTTGACCTTCGAAGAACATAATACTTTTACGTAGAGCGTCGCGGTAATCATGTCCTGCATCAATCGCCGCCGATANTTGGCGCCATTTTTTTACTCTTCTGTTTTTGTTCTGTTAGCGAGAGAGTGTGTGTGTGATGAAGGAAGTTGATAGGACCAAGGAGGTCTCTTTATACTAAAAAGGTTCTCTTGGATACCAGACGAAGAACCAATGAATAATCGCCACGTGGATATTGTTAATTGGATGGAGCTCCATGTTGTATTGGTATGGGAGTTCGGTTTCCGAGGCAAAATTTGGATTGACCGGGTTAAAAACCGGGTTAACGGGTTTGGGTTTAGGGTTGTTAATGCGAACGGTGTATAAGGAGTGGTACGCCGTTGGTACGGTGTGAATAAATCTGTGATATAATTTAATTTAATTTTTTTACCATGTGAACCACCGTCCAATTGTCACGCGACACGTGTTGAGATCCTCAATTAGTTTTTATTTTGGAGTTTTGTGATTAAATTTTTTGCTTTACTCTTTTTAATCAGTAAAAATAACTATTGATTTTAATTTTTTTTGTTTCCCATTAATTTAGGCTTTTTTTTGGACCTACAAATAGAGAAAGATTCTTTTTAAACATGATTATTTATAGTAATTTTGGAAAACTTGTGGTTGTGTTATGAAACTCTTAAAATTCGATGTAAATAGTAATATAATAAATTTTAGCTAAATTCCAAAATTTATTTGATTGCAATCTGTAATCCACTTTAGTCATGTGATGTGTATTTGGACAAGACATGTCGCATTTAGTTGATTCGGGCATTGAAAATTATTATATTGTATTAATAGATTCATATTATGGTATAGTTCATTAGTGATAATAAAAACATGATTAAAATATCGATATATTTTTGGCTCAGAAAATATGGAATGTTAATTTGCTAAGTTATTTTCATTTAGAAAAATAAATATGCTTTTTAAAATTATTAAATTTTTTAATTTAAACCTTTTTCAGACTCGTCTTAATAATATTGTATTCATTTGTGATACAAAATGTTTTATTTATTTCATATAATAATTTTGTTGTAGTGTTTGCAAAGGTTAATTAACTATTATAGACCAAAACATAGATAAATGTAATAGAATTATATGGAAAATTCTGAATATTATAACAAAAACAGGCTTGTGCATGGCACATGAAATTGCTAATCATTATGTAATATATACAATTTCTAATTAATAACTCCATTGATTAATCGTTGCAATGATTAATGAGATATAGCTGGTAATTTTAGAATTATTAGCATAAATTTAATACAAAATGAATAAAATAAGTAGCAAAGTTACAATGGATAATATATTATAGAAATTCCATAGTATTCGGATCTGCATCCTTAAAATAATTATAAGGAATTCTATAAAATTAATTCCATATAAAATTAAGAATCCAAAATATTTTATCTACATCTAATATTAATGAATAAAAGCATTTTTGTCCAACTTAAATATCCTCATAATACGACTAAAATAAAAATTTGCATGCTCAAACAAGAAAAAAAAACACGATAAACAAAAAAATATCATTATAAGTTTCTTTTATTTATTTTTATTGACTAATATTAAAGTAATAAAAGTAAAATTAGAATTTAATTTAAGATCCTAAAATATATTTAATATAAAATAGAGATAGTAATTAATAATGGATAAGAAACGATTATAGGGTTTGACTGATAAGCCCGAGCAGACGCATCACGCATGTGATCTTCCTTCGTTGTATTCGCCACGTAACCATGCAAATTTATTTTTGCCACAAAAGTATAAAAGAAACAAACGAGCAAAAAAAGAAGAGAACATTGAAAAAGAAAATAATGATACCACAACAATGTTCTTTAAATCCGCCACAAATTTAGGCACGATTGATTTAGTATCTTTAGATACTTAACGTCATGCTTTGATCAATCAATCACTAGCAAAGTTTCTATTTGGGTTACACTATAGACTTTGATTTATTTTGGCATTGTATGATTGTGGATAAGGCTCGACTAAAATTATCTAAACCAATAACAATTGTTTCAAAAAGTTTGTGGTTTATTTAAGGAACATTTTGTTTTATACATCCAAATGTTTATTAGTGATCATTACATAAATATAGCTAAAAAGAACTCTACATTCAAAATTATTTATATATATATAACATGTGTTTGAAGCCGAGTTTAATGTAACAAATGAATAATTTTTTTATATTATCTGAAAATATATATATAATAACTAAATCACTACCGCAGTAAAAAAATATTTAACTATTAAAAAAAATCAAAAAATAAAATAAAATAATATGAGAATATGTTTATATGAGCTAGGACCAACACTTCTAGTGGCATGAGTCCGAGTCAAAATCCTAATGGTATTCAAGTTTGACCCGTAAGAATCTGGCCTGGATCCAGTCGTCTTTGAAACTGTTCCAAGCGAAGATGTTCAATACTTATAGAACACTAAGCCCAATAAGCCCATTTAGTCGAGCTTATGTACCCATTAAGCCCATTTAGTCGAGCTTATGTATCCATTAAGCCCATTTAATGAGCCGTATATACAATACTTATTTGGGTCAGAAGTCCATGTAAAAAATATATACGGGCCTAAGTAAGTTTTACCGATTCTCTTGGTGGATATAATTTTCACATATTTTATATAATTGTATAGTTTGGAAGTTCATTTAAACATGCATTTAATTATACAACTATAAGATATATTATTGACCACTGAACTTATATTATATATATGGACATAAATTAGTAGGCATGTAGAAGTAGAGATAAAATAGACCAAGGTTGCGAGCATAATTAAGTGCACTTGATCGTTTCAACTTTAATACGATCGCCGAAAGTCAAAAACTCTTTTATTTAATACGACCATACTTTCTTCATATTTTTTTTTATAATATGGTCAGAAATGGATGTGACTCTAATTATCTAAACTCAAAAGCAACTTACTTTTTTTAGTGATAATATCATGAAGATACCTTTGTGAATCTTTTAACTGTTGCATGATTTGGGTTTAGCTGGCTAGCTACTTGTCATATAAATAAAACCCATATATATAAAGATCTTATATGAGTTATATTGATGTTATTGTTTTTTCAGATGAAAGTGACACAAGTAAACAATCATATATTTAAAGCTAATACATAAATATATGTTTTTACATGTATGTTTTGTGTTTAAATTGATTTCACATCAATTATATGATTGCTTAGAACTGAATCCAATCCAAATCACAGAATTAATAACTTGAATTACAAATAAGATATATATATATAAGAAACATAAAATAATACGAACAACGTCCAAAATGGTTTGATAACAAAACAAAATTAAAATAATTCTAAACTCCCACCGATTTTTTTATATAAAATGTTCTGATAAAAATCCAAAAAACTATATGTACATTCCAGTTCCGACACAAACATACAAGAAATTGACAGCTTGGCTTTGTCATTTTTTTAACCAATACCTCACCTTACTACTCAGTACTCACTACACTTACACTCATCATTCTACCTTTTTTTTTCTTTTAACCCACTCATAAAAATAAAGTCAAATTATATATTTAAAAAAACAAAACAGAGATGGACATTCTCATCTGACACTTTTCACTTAAATACTTTTGTCTGAAACTTTTTATGACGTTTTCTTCTTCATCTTAAACCTTGTTGTTCCTTGTCACTCAAGCAAACACTACAAACAATAAAATTACTTCTTTATAAACATGAAATAAAATATATTCTTACCTTATCATGTCACCATGCAAAGAAAACTCAAAAACTCGTATCTCCATTGTTTACTCTCATACGAACAAGATCAATATTTTTCAGATCACGTAGATGTTGTAAAATCTCATGAAGAAGATGAACACCTTTGTCTCCTTTTTTCAATGAACCAATACAATGTTTCAAAAACTCTCTATCTGCTTCTAAAGCTTCTAATCTCTCATAAAGCTCATTAACTTCTTCTTCTACAGTAACACTCTCATCTTTCTCCGTTTCATCAATCCCGTTTTCGTAATGGTTTACTCCGTTTTCAACTTCATCAAACAAAGGAAGTAATCTCTTTGACTTTATGCCTCTGTGTTTACCATTTCCATTCTCAAATGTTTTAACTTCATCTTCTTCATGATTCAAATCTGTGAGTTTCTCTTCAAGAAACTTCAATCTCCCAAGAATCAAAAGCCTTTCTTCTTCATAATCATCAAGATGAATCACAACATCAACAGGAGTATTCATCATCTTCTCATTCTCATCTGAATCATCTCTCATTCTCTTCCTTAGTTTCTCTTTAACTTCATACTCATCTAATCTTTTTCTATAAACTTCTAACTCTTTTTCAAGCTCAGCATTATCTTTCTCTCTATTCACCATAAGTTCATTCAAAAGCTGTAAAGCTTCTTGATCAAACTCAGCTTGTTCTTCCATCATTCTCTGATACTGTAAAGCTTCCATCTGCATCGCAGCTTTCTCCTCATGTAATCTATTGATCATAGCCATAGTTTCATTAGCAGCAATAGCAGAAGCACTTCTCTCTTCTTCTAGCTCTTCATATAAAGCATTAAGTGTTCTTCTCTCTTCTTGTAACTCTAATTTCAACTTATCAACTGTGAGTACTTCTTCATTGTCATAATCAAGTGGCTCTGTTTCGAATCCGTGTAAGTGAAACATAGTGTTATGTAAACTATGTAAGCTTTCTAATGAACCTTGAGTTTCTAGAATCTGTTCTTCGTTGTTAACATTGAACAATGGCCTCTTGGTTTCAATCGTAACTGTTCTGAACTCTAATGTATCTTCTTCCTCTGTTCAAAGAAGTAACACATATGTTTCAGAGTAATTCGCGACTCAGAACTAACGATATCGAGCTATGATTATGTGGTTGAAGGAAATTACCAGGATCATCGTCATCGTTATGAGGAAGGAGATGATGTGATGAAACATCTCCGATTTGGTCATGATCGGGAATCTCTGTGCCTATAGAAACTTCTGCATCTGTTTCTTCGTCTTCGTTTTGCATTTGTATTGAATCATCTGATGAAGAATCTGCAATTTTACTCTCATCAAATTTGAGATTTAAGAAAAAATTAAAGGTTTTTGAAATTGAAAATGTACCTAATAGATTTGTTTCGGTATCGTCCGGTTTAGATTGAACCGGTGTTAAACCAGAATCTGCACCGAAATCGAGGATAAAATCTCCGTTGATATCGGAAATTTCTCGAACTTGTTCACCCGGTTTGAAAAATTCGACTGGAATCAAATGGCAATCTTCATCGTCTATGTAGAACTCGAGATTTTTCGCCGCGAATTCTAAAGGTTCGTTAGCCGTCGCCGGAGTAGCCGGAGTAATATCGGAATCCATAGTCAGATCCACTTCGTTATCTTCTTCTTCCTTATCTGAAGTAGTAACTTGTTTGTTACAGTCGAAACTTGATACATAGCATGTAAATTCCTCATCATCATCATCGCTGCTAACTTCATCTTCTTCTTGTTGAATTTTCACAGGAACAGTTTCGATAACTGAAGAAACCTTCTCATCTGTTTCTTCCTCAACAGAATAATTCAAATTCACAGATCCTATGTTTTCATCTTCTTCTAAAACAAAGATCGATCGAGATTTTCCGATATGAAACTTAAGTCCATTGTAAACTTGACCTCCATCTCCGATCGGATAACAATAATTTAAATCCCCCAAATCAGGCTTGATCAGTGACGAAACTGTCTTCTCAACTTTAGATTCTTCAACAGGTTTTGAATGAAACCGTTCTCTCGAAATCTCTAAAGCATGATCATCGCAGAGAAGATCTCTATGGGAAATAGATTTACCAGAAGCATTGAAGAATCGGTCAAGTCTTGAGCAGAAAAAACAAGGACGTTTAAGACCAAAATAATCAGCGAATCTGAGAATGAAATAAGAGAAGAGAGAGTTTAGTAAAATGAAGAAGATGAGAGACCATTCCAAAAAAGCGTAAACGACAACGAGAGTGATTCTGTTTGTTTTCCGGTGGATTAAAGTCGCGAATCTGTTGGCCGCCATTGATGATGATGAAGAAGAAGAAACTTCAAAAAGAGCGTTTCGTGTTTGAGATTATAATTTACAGAGAGAATGAATGAGAAAGGTGGAAGCAGAGAAAGACTTGTCAGCTTAAGTAACTTAGCCGTAAGAATTGGACCGGACCGGACCGACCATAGACTTTTATTTTATTTTTAAATTCCTTTTTTAGTTGAATTTTAATTTGGAAATTAAACAAAATTGGATACATTGTACCAATTTTAATTATAGAAATTATTCAAATTTAGATAATATATAATATATTATAGGGGAAAAAGTAGGTTAGGATAAGAATTAAGAATTATGTTTATCAAAAAATTGAGATTATCACATTTATTATATGCTAAAATAAAGTGTATTTATATTATATATGAAACAAATATTTTTTATATTTAGTTCTATTATTTATTTAACCAAGAGTTAGTAGTAGTTATGATATGAATTAACTTATTGACCAATTATTTTTACGGTTATAATTCTTTTGGAGGTCTAAATGTGTTGCAATTAATATATTTGACCGTTTCATTTTAAATAATTTATTTGCTTTGGAAAATTAAACACATGTTTATTTTCAAAAGGGTAAATAAAATTTTACATATTTAAAATTATTTTCCAAAAAAAGGAATAAGTTTATGTTTCTAAAAATTTAAATTTTAATCTAGACAAATTATAACGCCAAAGTAAGAGACGAGTGGATTAGTGCTAATGATTTATGATTTATATATTTTATTTTTAATTGTCAAATTACTGATTTATTATTTTAAACATTGCTTGTGACGCAATGATACTCTTGAATTTTATTGTAGCTTTTTCAACGAAAGAAATAATCAAAATAAAGAGATTTCGCCACGTGGACTATATGACCCCACCACTTGGCCTTTAACTTTGGAGATAAAAAAAAGAGTGGGGCCATATCTGTGACCCACATGCGCGTACGGGGCCCACATTTATAAACAATTTAATTTTTGTATTAATAATTTGTGAACGGTTACTTTTTTTTTTCTTTGTTGGTATTAAATATCAATCACTTATTTTCATAATATGGCATTGACGTTTTTATTTTTTATAGTTGTTTTTTTTTTTGTTAAAGTATTTTTTATAGTTGTTCATTATAGAAAAATACGATGCATTAGTGTAGAGAAAACTACATTATTTATTTATTTATCCTCTATATGAATATAAATGGTTGATGTAAAATAAATATAAATTAAAGAGAATGAAAATTATGTCATAGTACAATGAAATTGAAAACTATTAATTAAAAGTGGGTAACAAAATTTCCTTTAATTTAACACCACTTTATTTCTTTTATTTTTTGACCAAGTGTAGTAGGCCCTCGTAAAGAGAAGACAAGACCGAAGAGTCCCAGACCGGTCTAAACCGCATTTAACTTGATCCGATGTATAATTTTAAAAAGGAGTTCATAGACCGGTCTAAACCAAACGCATTTTAATTTAAATATACCGTGTTCATTATATATATAAAAAAATTGATATAATTATATTATTATTATATTCGTTAGCAGAATGGTTCACATTGACATCATAAGGTCATACAAATATTGACTTTTTAGAAAACATTATTATATTTACATTTTTTTTATTTGAGCTCGTGGCCTTGTCAAATTATATTTTGAGTGTTGGCAAAGATATAATCATCATCAAATGTATTTAAGTATCTAAGTAACTCGTAATCAAACGGTCCATTATATACATTTTATTAAACATTTATTTCTGATTAAATTATCATAATATAAAGTATTATTACTCACATTTCATTGATGAAAATATTCTACTATTCGATTTGTGAATGGAAAGAGCCATGTGATGTTGGGTTTGGCTCATACAAAGTTTAAAGACAGGTCACTCACACCTCACTGTTTTGTCTTAATAATTTACTACTTACAATATATAATAATATTTCTAAATTTTTTTAATTAGGTGAATATTCAAATCTTTAGTTGTTTTGAGATTCTAAGTTTAAGTTTGGTATGTGTGTATCTAAAACAGTTAAGCTTTCACACCATTTCTTAATCGTTAGTTGATATATAATAATACACAAGTGATTATATTTAATGGAATATTAACATTATGAATTAGAAAAATTAAAAATAAATTTATTTGATTTTATCAATGAAAACAAGAAAGAGTGACCTCAATGATTAACATTCGTCGGCTGAATCAATATCGAGATTTTAAAATATTAAAAAAATGGTTGTGGGGTTTATAGTTTAAGCTTTTTTAGGTTAAGCTTTTTTTAACATGTGATTAACTTTTTACAATAGTAATGGCTATCATAAATCCTATAAAAATAAAATAATTATTTCGACATCTACTTAGGATTCGAAAAAATGTGAAAATTTTGAGAATTAAGTAAGGAATTAATTGTAATAATAATTTTTGAGTGAAATGATGGTGAGTTTAGAGCTGTTGCAGAAAGGTGGCTGATACATGCCCCATTTTTATAATTTACAAAAAAATATTATATAAATGCAAAATAATTTTGCAATAAATAAAATAATCTTTTTAAAGAAAATCACATAAAATGTTCCTTTTCCCGTAGCTAGCTTTATGGGTTATTCATACACACACAAAAATAATAATAACCCATTTTTGAACTGAGTAATTAAATCATTCAATTAAAAAAACTTAAAAAAATTAATAAAGTAATTTTCTTTAACATCATCAAATGTAATTTATTAGCATTAATTTTTTATTAAAATTATATTTTATTAAAATTAATTTTTTTTTTAATAAAAATATATATTTTATTTTAATATTAAGATTTAATATTTAATGTTTGGGTTTAATGTTTATTATTTAGGAGTTGAGTTTAATATTATGGTTATAGTTTAGTATTTAGTGTTTGAATTTATTATTTATCATTTAAAGTTTTAAATTTTTTGATTTAAAAACTAAAATTTAATATTTAAGTTTAGAATTTAATATATTATGTTTGAGTTTAGTATTTAATTATTTATTGTTTGAATTTATTATTTATCATTTAAAGTT
>KE159201.1:64417-77164 GCA_000411055.1 Leavenworthia alabamica | reverse complement strand
TGTTTGAATTTATTATTTATCATTTAAAGTTTTAAATTTTTTGATTTAAAAACTAAAATTTAATATTTAAGTTTAGAATTTAATATATTATGTTTGAGTTTAGTATTTAATTATTTATTGTTTAAAATTTATATAGTTTTATTAAAATAAATTTTAATTTTAAATTTAATTAAATTATTAAATATTAATTTTGTTTTAAATCAATTTTAATAGTATTTATGTAATATTAGGTAAATTTAATGGTACTTAAAAGAGAATTTTCCAAACTAATATGAAATTAGATTTATTTATTTTATTTTATTTTCTGGAAATAAAACAACGCTATATGCCAAAATCAAACGTGGGACCTATTATGACACGTGGAATATATGTGAGACAGAAGAAAACAATCCTAAACTAAAGCTAAAACTCTCTGCCATTAGAACCAATCTCAAAGAGATAAGGAAACTTCACTTAGCCAAAACAAAAACATAGAGATGAGTTGTTGCTGCTCTCTTGGGCTCTATGCCCCTACTGCTTTGTCATCTCTCTCCTTGAAGCTTCGCAGTCCTCTTTGTATTACATCTCACTCCAAATCCAACGATGTTCTTCTTCATGTAAGACTTCATTAAGCATCTGTCAAAATCTCTTGCTTCTTCAGCTTGACTATTATTGTTTCCTTACAGAACATTACCAAGATAAGAACAAAGACTAGTGACTTCCTCAAAGCAAACAAGACAATCTTATCAGCTCAACTCGCAACAGTTCTTGCCACGGTAACAACAACATAACAAACTTCTCTATCACCTTAATATTGGTAATAACCCAAACTCTTATTAACTTTTCCAGATTGATCATCCAGCTTTAGCAATAACAGGAGTCAATAACCAACAAGAGTTAAGCAGTGTTGTATTCGATATCGCAATCATATCCTTTTGGTACTTCCTCATAATGCCAGTAAGCTTAAAAACAAAATCCATTATATATACATGATTCTTGATTATAAACATGAGACTTACTTATATATATACACTATGGTTTTATGTTATAAGCCAATCATCATGAACTGGTTAAGAGTAAGATGGTATAGAAGAAAGTTCTTTGAGATGTATTTACAGTTCATGTTCGTCTTTTTATTCTTCCCAGGGTAAGTTAAAACATCACACACCATTATCAAATGCTTAGTCCTCTCTCTCAAGTGTTTATGTTGTGGCAGGATACTATTATGGGCACCATTTCTTAACTTTAGAAAGTTCCCAAGAGATCCAACAATGATGTATCCTTGGGATAAACCAACAGATCCTTCAAGTATCAAGAATGGTTATCTCAAATATCCATTTGCTAAACCAGAAGATTATGATCTTGATTAAACAATGTAATAACTTGTTCAAGATAAATCATAAATAACTTTATTGTCATGAGGACAAAAAAAAAAAAGAACTAAACTGTCTCATCAGGTTTTACTTCTTCAAAACTGTGATGATTGACTCAGTGTATTGGTTAAGGTCCAATGAGTTCACAAGATTCTTCAGTTGAGCTATAGCTTCTGGTTTAGAAGACACAACAGCTGTTCCTATAGAAGCTAAAACCATAACAGTAATAACTGTTCCTTTAAGACAGCCACTTCCACTAGAGAGTCTTCTTGATATCACTTTACAAGACTTGTCAGCTTCTTTGTAAACAGAAGCTTTGTCTCCTCCTTCAGTAATGGCTTCCTCATTCTAAAGCCATTCACATGTGGTCATATCAGAGGAAGACATTACAAAGCTTTAGTGAATGTGGAATGTATTGTTTATTACCTTAAGCCTGAAGCTCTTTATAGTTCGTTTGAGAGTGAGAGTATCATTTGGTGATGATGATGATAGTTTCAGTGAATGATCTTTCCATTCATCTACAAGGGTTTTAAGAACAGCTACACTAGCTTCAAGATTATCTTCATAGAGATTGTTCCAGTGCTTGCTACAATCAATGTTTTGAGTCAGAGCCCAGATAGTGATTCCTGTAGCTTCCTTAGCTAAAACAGAGTTCCCTGTAACAAAGGTAAAACATTAGAGCTCTTATCCTAAGGGCATAGGTAGGTAGGTATGACCACGGTTACGGTTAGTTAACCGACGGTTATGTGACTTGTTTACCTTCTCCAGCTAATTTCAAAGCAAAAGTAAAGATCTGTTGTGTGACTTGTTTCATTGCCTTACTTCCTGGTGCACCAGCAAGAGCCACTTCTTTCAACAAGGGATAGATTGCTTCAAACCTCTCTGTAGCCTATGTACATCACAGGACCATGTTTATGATCAGAATCATGTTTTGTTTCTAACATAACACTACTTAGTACTTACCTTTACTCTTGATGATGAAGATGGGAATGTAAGCCGCAACAAGATTTCGAATGAAGAAGGCGGGATCATTCGTTCTCCTTTCCGAACAGCTCCATTTACAAGTATAGTTCGAGCTTTTGGATTCGTCAAGATTCTAATAAAGAAATCGCGTAAACAAGATTAGATGATTAACTCAATAGAGATCATATTTTTGACTTACTTCTCAACTAACTGCAAGATGAGATCCCTTGATTGAGGGTTACAGTTCTTATAACCGACGATAGGTAACAAGTTATGTGCCCATGAAAACAAGCCTACAGATAAATCACCTTGAGAGGCCTGTCCACATTTTCACAGTTTACAAAATTTCAGACATTGAAACACATAAACTAGTGACAGTTTTGGTCTAACCTGAGCCATCATCCAAACTGTAACCGGAAGCTTATCCTGACCTTGATACTTAGGGTTCTCCCTCAGAGTTGGTAATACATTAGTTAAAGCATCAGGCTTCCTACGCAATACCATTGCTAACGCAACAAATATCGCCACCTAAACATCAATCAAATAGACCATAATGGCATAGGTAAATCAATAAGCAAAGATTAGAGTTTCACATTGTTCAAAATACCTGAGATTTGGAAGAAGTATGATGTGCATTACCACTACCCTTCTTTCCACCTTTGGCACCAGCTTGTTGAGCAGCTAAATCTATGAGAATACAATCAAAAGCCCACAGAACAAAAGCTCCAAGAGCCTCAATTGGACGTTGGTTAATCCAATCAACTGATGTTTTGTAAACAGGTTCAGGAATATGAGACAAAGGAACCTATTGATCACAAAACAAAACAAAACCTATCAGCTTTACCAAACCTAACCTAAACATTAAGAACATAAACTTACATCAATCAACTTAGATAAAGGAGACTCTTTAAACATCTTCACCCATGGAAATTGCAAAGAAGAAACTCCAGAAAGTGATCTTCCAAAGTAATCAGCAAATCTCATTAACTGAATCTCTGGTTGACTCACATAAGATTCCTACAAAAAACATTCAAAATTTTTTAAAAAAACAGATCAAAATCAAAAATTTCAAATCCATGCATTCACATACCGATGCTTCAATAAGAAAAGCTTCAAGATTTAAAGGATCAATCTTAGAAGCAGCTTCAGGTAACGACACTTTAGGTTTCTTCTCTTTCTTAGCCTTTGGTTTTTTAGTTTCAACAGCTTTAAGATTCTCATTCTCATCATCACTATTGAAATCATATCCTTCATCATTATAACCATTAGATCGACGTTTAGATCTCATCTCATCATCATCATCTGAATTAATTGTAGCTATCTTCGTTGCAAGGATTCGTTTTCGTCGATCCTCAGCTTGTGCTTCCAGTGAACGGAAAACGTTATCTCCCTTAGATTGAACTCCATTAGGAACATTCTTGCCACCATTCACCGTCGTTTGATCCGTTGGTTTTTGTTTCCGGTTGCGTTTTGGGTAAACCACTTTTTTCCAACCATGGTCGACGTGAGAGTTACCGTTAGAGGTCTCGAAGCCATTGTAGTCGATAGATTCGATGGGATCCATTAATGGGTTTTCTAAAGTTTGTAGCTTTTTCGGTTTTACTTCTCTTAATCTCCGGCGTGAAAAACAGAGACTTTTTTTAATAAGACGACGAGTTTTGACCGGAGGATATGAATAAGGTTGAGAATGGTTAAAAACAATATCCTTATTTTTTTAATTAAATTACGAAATTGCCATTGATGTAATGTTTTTGTAACACATATATTATATATTATATATTATATATTATTGTTATTGACCAATCCTTTTCCGCAAAAACTAAATATTAAAAAAAAAATTAAATACGTCATCTATTTTAAATATTTCTTTTTTTGGAATTTTAATTTCTGATTTGTTTTCTATGATTTGAACAAAAAAAAAAAGGAAACAAATCAAATATATTTTTTATGTATATTGAAAGGATAAGTTATATACTCCTTATCTACAAGCTAAAGTGTAAAATCTTTTATCAAATAAAAACATACAAATTTATATGATATTTAATGTGCATTTTCTAAAACTTCATATGTTTTAAATAATCAGGAGAATTTTAAAATGAATAAAATTCATAAATCCAAAATTTGTTTTTTTATTTAACTTGGTTTATGTCAAATAGAGGCCCATAGCTCTTAGCCTTACAGCCCATAAAACTTCTAACAGATCAAGGCCTCAAAAGCCCATACTTTAAAACTTTTTTTTTATCACTTATTAATTAATAAAAAAAAACTTTGACAAAGTCTGAAATCAAAATCAAAATCATAAACAAAACAAAACAAAGAAACATAAAAATATAACAAAGTCTGGTTTTAATGAGAGTGGACTATGAAGCTAAAGGATTTATTAATCCAAGCCTTTAAGCTTCCACCTATGCTAGCTCCATCAATGGAGTTAGATCTTTCATTACTATCATCAACCTTCTCCTTCTTCTCCTCTGGTTTCCTACACAACATAAAGTTCCTTGCTCCAACTGATCCAATTTCATTCCCTGTCTTTAAAGCTAATCAAAATCCAAAACCAATTCAGTAAACCAAAACTGATTTATAAAATTATGAAATTGATTTGGTTTGGTTTACCTTCCGGTCCAACCAAAGGACAATAAAGAATAAACTCATTAACATCAGATCCAAGTAATGGAAGACGACCTTCACGAGCATAACACTTAAGAACAGTATCAATAACCGAACCAATCAAATCATTTTCATAAGCAATAAACCGGATTGGACCGGCACTTCCCAAAACCGTAACACTAATAAGAATCCTATTCCCTTTAGAGTTTTGGTTCTTCTTCTGTTTGTTGTAAAGAAACATACTTGAAAAGCTTAAAAAACAGAGCAAATCTGAAATCTCAGAAGATCGAAAGAAACACTAATGAAAATGTTTGAAAATTTAGGGTTTTGAGTTGAGATTTCAGATTAGGTCACGGGTCAACGCCAAGGCAACGAAAGTACCAGCCTTTTTTACAAGAACCAAAAGCGAAAACAGAGGATGTAAACAGAGTAATGAAAAAAGTCGCTCTTTTGATGAAAAGGGAGAGCGTAAACTTATCACTGATCAGATTAGGTTCCACCATTCACAAATGATAACACAGAGATTAAAAATTAAACTGAGGAGATGAGATATAGAGCACAAAGGAGATGACTTGGTAGCTCAGACTCAGAGACGTAGAAAGGTGTTTATATAGAAGAGTTTAGTTATGGTTTAGGGTTGTTTTGGGTATTTTAAAAAAAAAAAATTTATGTTAAAGCAAGAACTATCATAACCGAATTTTTAGTTTCAAATCTTATCTTATAAATATTTGAATTTGAGTGATTTGAGTTTTATTTAATTTTGAGATTCTTATGTTGGATTAAAAGTTTTGTTATTGAATTTTTTAAAAATATCACCTTCAATTATGATATTTTACTTTTTATATATATTTTTAATATCTCTTTTTAAAATATATATCTCTTATATCGTAATTCTAACTAACGACTTTCAAATTCTAACTAACCACTTTGATTATTGACTAAAACAATTTCTTAATTTTCACTCAAACTTTCAAAATTAATTCTTAAAATATCTTTAATAATATATTTTAAAATTATTAATATAAAACTACTAAATTTTTAAAAATATTTTAAAAAACATTTTTTATCTTTTGAATTTGATAAATAGAAAATACACCAAGATAAATCCAATATTTCAAAACAAAAACTAACCATAAACCAATCACGATTAACACGGAAGAAAAAATCTTCTCATATTATGGTTTACATAAATTAACATAATAATAAACTATATTTTTTTAAAATATATGAGTTAAGATAATTGAATTTAAATAAAAGTAAAATATTTTGGATGCTATATATTTGTATTTTCAACTTCAATTGGGAAAAACGGTTACGATAAATTGTTGAAACTACTTATAAATTTACTAATGCAAATGACACACATAAATTCAAATCTAGCACTAATCATATCAATTATCTCATTTTAACAAACTAGCGACTATATCTAACAATATTAAATAAAAAGAAATAGTAAAACAATACATTTGTAATTCACGATATTAATGGGATAATATGTTTAAATAAAAACTATTATTGAGTTTATCTAGATTTTTACTATACTAACATGTCATTTAGAAATTGAAGAGCATATTAAACAACAATTTTTTTCGTTAGTGAAATGAGTTCTTATTTGTTAAAATTAAAAAAAAAACTAATGTTAGGGCTGACAATAATTACGGGTTAAAACCATAAACTCATACAAAGTATAGGGACTAAAAAGAAAATAATAAATCAACGGTTAAAAAACGAACGAAGACTAAAGAAAGCAAAGGAACAGCGATGTAATCGGTAAGACCGTAAACAATGGGATTGATCTGTCTATGTTGTTTTTGGAACTACATGTTTAATCATCATCGATATTTCACTTACAATTTTCAAAATACAGAATTGGTTCTTGTTCTTGAATATCTCTTTAAAGAATCGCTTAATTTGCAACAATGGAGGATACACCATTAGGTATTCTAATAGTTCATGTTAAAAGAGGGATTAATCTTGCGATTCGTGATTCCACAACTAGTGATCCTTATGTTGTTGTCACATTGGCTAATCAGGTTTGTTTTTTCATATATGTTGTAGTCTCAATGCTTAATCTTGTTGTTAAGGATCCATCTCCTAAAGCTAAGCATTAGTATTATTACAAATGATACATGCAAAGCTTATGTTAGTTCTCATCTTCTTAACCTGTTTTTTTTTTAATTTGGTTACTTGTCAGAAATTGAAGACTCGTGTGATCAATAGTAATTGTAATCCAGTGTGGAACGAACAACTTACCCTAACCATCAAAAATGTAGACGATCCAATCCGTCTGGTAAGCTATCATTATGTTTAGTCTTGCTATTAGGTTCGGTTTGTTTGGTTTACCGAAAACCGAACCAAACTAAATCGATTTTGGTTTTTTTCGATCGGTTTCAGATGAATAAACTGATCGGAACATTTTTAAAATTAGTTCGGTTTTCGTTCGGTGTGATTAATATTCGGTTAACTGAATAAATGTTAGAAATCATGTTTCTGTTCGGTTTATTTCGTTTATTCGGGTTAATTTACATTGAATAAACCGAATAAACGGAACCGAAAAATGAATGTTCATATTTATTCGGTTTATATAAGATTAATCAGATTAAATATTTTTTTATCAAAAACCGAATCGAACAAAGCGAAAACCAAACCAAAACCAAACCAAATAAACTGATGTTTTATTTGATTTTAATTCGGATCTAATTTTTGAAAACTGAATAAACTAGAAAACCGAAAAAACTAGACCAAATAAACCCATGGGTAATCATGTTGCATGCAAGCTGTTTTATAGCGTTAGACTCGATTTCAACCCAAGCCCTAGCCCTATATGTTTTTAGCTCATGCATGTTTATGTTCTGTTCATGCAGACAGTGTATGATAAAGACAGATTCTCAGGAGATGATAAAATGGGTGATGCTGAAATAGACTTTAGACCATTCTTAGAAGCACATCAAATGGAGTTAGATTACCAAAAGCTACCTAATGGTTGTGCAATCAAAAGGATCCGTCCAGGCAGAAACAATTGTTTGGTTGAAGAGAGTAGCATTACTTGGAGTAATGGAAAGATCAAACAAGAAATGATTCTTAGACTAAAGAATGTTGAATGTGGTGAAGTGGAGGTTATGCTTGAGTGGAATGATGATGGACCTGGCTCTAAAGGTGTGGGACGTGAAGGTATGTACAATCTTTGGTTCTGGATATTTATGATTTTAGGGTTTTGAATGTGAGGGTTTGGTTCTTTGTAGGATCCACGAAGACACCATGGAAGTCAACAAAAAGATTGGACTAAAGATTGAATAAGATGTTGAAACAGAAGCTGTAAAGAAGAGTTTTGTCTTTTGTCTCATCATAAAGAAAAGAGAAAGGCTTCTTTGCTTTGGTCTGTAGTAGTACTTGTAGAAAAAAACTAAACCCTTACATATTGTATACTCTCTCAGTTTTAAAAGATCACACAAATTATAAAAAAATATGTAATAACATAAATAAAAATGAGAATTATTTTACAAATTTTTATTTAAAATATATAAGATGATATTTGTTTGTAACAAGATTTTAGTGTCATTCTGACACTAAATATGTTTTTACTAACTGAAAAAATTAAGAAAGCCCATAATTTTTAGAATCTATTCAAGCTTTTCTTTGGTTATAGTTGTTGTACTATGTACACAAAAAAATTGAGAATTTGGAATCTCATGTGACATAAATTAATAAGATTTTAAATTTAATGTGACATAAATGAAAGTATCTGATTTTGAAGTTTGAAGAAAAATATATAAAATGGAGTTTGATTCTTAGGATGATTATGTTACATGCATTATCATTGCAAAACTTATGGTTTAAAAAAGTGATACGTGTCATTTTGAAACCCATTACACTAATTATTAAATTATAATATAGCCTTTGCGATATAATGTTATTTAACAAAAGTCAAATTTAAACACTGACTAAAACATCCTAATCTCATCTACTTTGACCGCAATAACCCATAAAATGACTAGAGAGCTCAATTTTTTTTTTAACGTCCAATATTAATTTTATTGTAGCTGTCTCTTAACCTCAAAGAACAATGGCCAATGTACAATGAGATATACTAACCACACAACTCATCACCCTTACCAAGAACAACTCTTATTACAATTATTAGTACGTTGAAAGTCATACTTACGTAACGTTTTCACAAAAAATAAATTACAAAAAGTTAAAAAAGAGTAAAGAGATGAGAATGCTTTCGAAGACACTTCCCTTTAATAAACCACAAAGAAGTGACAGCCGTTATTAATAACCCACCTGCTCTACTGTCTTCTACGGACCACACACACTCTGTGCTTACGACTTCCGAGACAAAGAGTGAGAGAGATAGAGAAATAAGAATTCTTGTAAAGCTGCTTTTGCCTTTTAAAGTAAACAACAGTACAGATCTTAGAAGGATCCAAAGTGAAAAAAAGCAAACTATATCATAAGACAAAGTTGAATTTCAAAAACCCTAATCTTTTTTTTCTTCTTCTTCTCTCTTGCTTTGACTTCAACTGTGTTTCTTGTCTTCATGTTCATCTGTTTCTTGTTACTCCGGAACAAGGTTTTAGACTGAGATGACTCATGTGTTGGTACAAAGAGACATGAGTATGATCACATGTTTCTTTTTATTTTTATTATTTGTTATTTTTCAGATTGGTTTCTCTTCATCAACTTCTGTCGATTATTCTCGTCGTTACTTTGTTGAGTCGCCGCCGAGAAAGACTCTGATGTACGCAACGGCACCGTTTCGTGGGTCTTTGAATAGAGATTACATTTATGAGGACGACAAGAGAGTAGTTCACACGGGTCCCAATCCTCTCCACAACTAATTTTTGTGTGTTACTATTATTATTATCACTTACTCTTTCACCCTACCTACAAGGCTACTAGCCAAACGCAAGACGCAAACGTGGAACGCTGATCGCGATCCAGAGGTACTTTTAGTTCAAAATCGTGTTTCTCATAGATTTTGTAAGTTGGAATATTTTTTCCTTTGAGTATAGAAACAAGATTATATTTTAGCTTTTAGGGTAGGATTTGGTTTGGCTATATTGAATTTTTTTTTTATTGTTAGTATCAAGACATATTGCTTTATGTCATGATATATCATCTTTTGATTCTTGGTCAACTTTTTTTTGTTATATTATCTTATATATTCTTTATATAACCGATAATACCGTGAATTCATCATGTGTTTGTGTTTGATATGACATAAGAATTGTATTATTTCTTAATTGGTGTGTAATATTTCAAGAAATGTGATGTTATGGTTTTAGTCTTTGGAATTTAACAAGGCTTGTGTGGAGAAGATGCTCGAAATCATCTTATTTTAAGTTTCCTTCTCCAGCAGCATCTCCACTCATAATACTTTTTTTCCTCTTTGCTTTCAACATATACCTACCTCTACTAATTGAGAAAATGTGAAATAGTTATCTCTAATCTACTAGCTAGTATTACTATTACTACCATATGCAATTTTTTTTTTAATAATTTAATTGAGTACCCTAAAAGTAGAGATTAAGATGTATCAACTGCTCTGTGACAAAAAGAAAGAAAGAAAAAATCAACTAACTGCTCAAGTAGATGTATCATTCGAAAATAGCCAATTACAAATTTATAAATGTTCTATTTGTTTTAATTATGTTTAATTAAGTTCATCAGATTCAGAATACTAAATATCTAACAAAACAAGCAACACTAAGCCCGGCCCAGTTTCGGCCCATCACTTGGGTATGTCAAGAAGTAATTTTAGTGAAAACAAAATAATCGTAAGGCAAGCTGGGCCCGACACATTTTCAGCCCATACAGCCTACCCATGTGCGTCTCACGTGCTTTTATTATGAAATGACGTGGCCATGTCCCGCGCTTTTTATATTTTTTGACAATGTCCAATGTGGACTCGTCTAATTGGTCAGAGATTCAATATTGTCAGTAAAACGTGTTGACTATCTATTTTAAAACCTATGCAACTAAAAAATATTGATCTCTTTTTCCACGTAATTAGAAAATTTCAAATATATTTCCCAAATAAAATAAAACAAAGTCTAAAATATAGCAAATTTAACAAAAAATATATATATATATATAACATGTAATCTTTTTGGAAATAATTAAGTTTAAGATAAAAGAAATAATTATAAATAAAAGGTAAAAGACACACCTACCCGAAGGCTATAGAGAGGAAACAAAGAGACAAAACAGATCGATGTGAGTTTCTTTTGTTTTGTTATTATGGGTTGGTAAGGTTTGAGGTTCATATGCCTCGATCTTTTGATCCTCTTCTTTTATGAAAAAATTAATCTAATTAAATATTTTACTACATCAAAACATGCACATGCATATGTATTAATTAGCCAAGCAAAGTTTTTGAATTCAGTGCAAAAACTTGTCAAAGGAGCAGTCCAGACTTGGTTTCCATCTTTTGTTCGTTGTCTGCTCGACTTGGCTTTGGTTTTACCGTAAGCATTGTGGATCACTTACGGTCACGATTCACGAAGACTATTGTGTTAAGTGTGTGTGTACTAGTGTTAAACAATATTCGTTACACTAGTTATAAGAAAAAATCTGATAACCTAACCTGATCAATAAAAAATGCGCATAGTAGTTTATGATATGAATCATATGATCATAAGATGGATATATCAACTAAATAAACTATAAGGTTATAAAGAACTATCTAAGCCCAGGTCGAACAGACAACGAAACAAAGATGACAACACATAAGACTGCTCACTTTGATAAGTCTAGCATCGAATCCAAACACTCTTCGTCTCCATCTTCTGATATCAAGAAACTATATTTTTCTGAAGGAGGAGCCCTAGCTACTTATAGAAGTAAAATATTGGAGAAGTCGTACGTGTGCATGCCTTCATTCGTGCGATATATATACACACATTGACACATATATACGAATTTTATACAATATTATTATTATAATATACACTGGCCATGTGCGTAGTTATAATTAGATCTCATACGTTGACAATTCATACGAAATTCGTATGTTTCACCAGAGAGTAATGAAGATATATCATTACTTATACATAAGAAAGAAAACTATTGAAAATATATTATTTTATGAAAACTATAGATTGTGTCGAATATGTTGCTGTAAAAATCATATTATTAAAATGAAAAATTGTGTGTGTGTGGAGAATAAATGTGTAACATGTTATAACTTTATTTGGAATGTTACTATTGTGACGTTACATAGAGTACAATGATGAAGTTCAATAACTCTTAGTTGAGTACAATTCATGTGGTTTCTTAATCCGTTTTCTTCGGTTTGTTGTCTGTTTTGTTTTATTTAATATGAATGTTTATTAATTCTTTTTTTTTTATATAGAATGTTTGTAATCCTTCAATAATATATAAAGTATTTAATTAACTTGTAAATTACTCTATTTATTTCACAAAAGTGTTTTTTTTTTCTGGTTTTTATTTTGTTTTATAAAGACTATCACCTTTTAATGCATAATTGTAACCTAAATATTATTATTCTTATTATTTTAATTTATTAATTAGAGATATAAACATCTTTAATGTATTAATATAAGAAAAAAGGTTACATTTTATCACATTTTTTTTTGCAAAACGAAAAGCATAGTAATTTAACAAAAAAAATACTAATTTATCTCCTCCAAATTTTTCACCAAACCTTATTGTTGAAGATTTAAATTTTCCCTACCTACCAATTGCGCAAGCTTCCATAAATCTTCGATGTCATATTAAAATCCAACCAATATTTTTTGTTTTCTTTCTCATTGTACTTAATTGTATTAAATCAAACTAAAATTCCTGTCCTTATACTTCT
>KE159201.1:52195-64402 GCA_000411055.1 Leavenworthia alabamica | reverse complement strand
TATTATTTTATATTTTTAATTCAAAATTTTCATTTAAATATCATTTTATTCAATTATTAATTAACAAAAAAAACTTATTTGATATATTATTAAATGTTATAAAAAATTACATATTTTTTTAATTGTGTAAAAATATAAAAATGATAGCTAAAAGAGAGAGAGTATTGTATTCAATGAATTTTCACCTTTTTTAAATATGCATTCAATGATTTTTAACCTTTTTAGCAATCAATTATCATCTCGTTTCAATACACACAAACATTATATTACCAATGCATCTTTTTATCTTCTCATTAAAAAAAAGCTTAGTTGAAAAAGGCTAAATCGAAATCATATTGGCAAGACTGAATACATTGGTCTTATGATATTAGCTGGCCCATAGTTTGGAAGTTAGAACTCTTTATGTCTCAATTTCATTGATCAATACTCAATAGTCAAAACACATGGGACAAGCACCTTGAGGCTTGGGTTAAAGCCTCAGGGATTTTGGGTGGACCAAAGAACACATCTCCAAGTATAGTCTCACCAAAACAGTACAAGAAGAGGATTCAAATGGTCATGACCATTTATTTTCTCATTGTTCATTAGCCATGGACCTCTTGATCAGTCAAAAGAAGTTCATTTTTTCATCATTCTTTTGTTTAACAGACACAAGGGTTGACCTTGACTCATTGATTTTTTTTTGTTACAACAAAAATAAGATGAAAAACCCTAAATAGAATTGATCACCTCATGTGATTTGACACCTTCTCTAATCTCAAAGCATCTTCCTCCATTACTTAGCAAATGTTGTCTTTGAATGTTAAGAAGACAAAGTGATGTGACCTTATTGGAGAAATCAGAAACACTCTTACTCTCTTTCCTTAGTTTCTCCACTTTCCACTTTGGTAACTTCAACGTCACGCTACTCACTTCTCTCACTTCATCAACCTCCTCTTCTATCTTCTTCATTACCGACATATCAAATGATGATCTACGAGACATCTTCAGATTCTCTAGCCTCTCCTTTGCACTCATCTGGATTCCTGACCTAACCCTTCTTGGAGTTCTCTCTTTAAATGATCTGCCACTAGGGTTCCCATGATTAGTCCAACTTCAAAAACCTAAAACCAAGAATGAAAAATTGAGAAATATCATATCACCTTTGAAGTTCCACCATGAAATAAAGCTTTTTTGACTCCAAGTTTTGGTGAGGCTCTAAGGGCTTAGCTCTGATTCCAACACGCTTAACTGATTCAGACTCCAAGAGAACATAGCCGGGGAAATCTTTAACCACAATACCAGCTTTAACCGGAGTTTCTAGCTTGAAACTCTCACCATTGATCTTCATGATTTTCACAGTTTTCTTGCTTCCCAAGCTATTACCCATTTGGTGAATAATGTGATCTTTAGAATGTGATCTTTTAAGTCATATAAAAGAGTTTAAAAAGACTTTTGTGAGTGGGTATATCTATTAAGAGGTCAGTAGTTAAAGGTGGGTGTTGTGTTAGATCATATCAAATCATTATAGATCAAATATTTATGGTTGGTTGCTAAATCATGATAGTGAACAAATTTTTAGGTCAACAAAATGCCAAATCTTGAAAAAAATATTTAATACAATGGGAACATAAAGTTACGTCGCATTTCACTATCAATGTTGAAAAAAAACAATAACAACCAAATAAAATATATGTTTAATTATAAAATAATTCAAATCGAATTGTGTACTGTTCTTCACTTAGACCATAAATAAATTAAACTTTTTGATGACCAATGTTTTTCAGAGAATTAACTTGCATTAATCACTCCGATTAATCTGGAAAATTACGTCGGCTTAAACATTATTTAATCATATGAAATCTTGAATTAATTATTTGTTAAATAAGCAAATCTATAACAAAGATGAGTAACTCTTTTAACTTGAACCTTCTCAAATGTAATTTAGTCTCAAAGAAAAAAAAAACAGAACGTATTAATAAACAAATAAATAGAAATAGCCACCAAATCACCACATCATTTTCTTTAATAATTATCTTAATTATTTTAGTTGGAATTTCTTTAGTATTTTTTTAAAAAGTTTTGGATGTATTATAAATAGCCTTATGAAATTTAATTATTTGTGTTTTAATTATATTATATTTTATAATACTTATCTTATTTTACTTGGATTAAACCAGAATATTAGTGATTTAAAATAACTATATTTTTATTCATCAAGGGATCTATTATGAATTTGAATCAAAATTTTATAACGTGGATCGAACAATGTATCACGAGGACCAAACATAAGTGTCTTGAGAGACACGCCAACTCAATTTTATCCATTGATGAGCCTTGTAGCAAATAAATACGATTCAACGGTTATCTTCGGTTATCTAATAGAATAGTTGTTCAACGACCAGACTGGTCAATTTAGGATTAATATTTTTTAAACATCGTTATATTATCTCTCTAGTGAGTATTATACTACTTTTTATAATATTACATTATTTAACAAGAATGTGTATAATACACTACTACTTATCACCGGAATAGAAGTAACGTTTCTGGACATGATGAATCATAAGATTCTGTAGCGTCTTGAAGGCAACGAGCTGGCAAAGAAGTCACGGTCGAGACGAGATCGATGTTGAGGTCAGGCAAGTGACTTCTTCTAGTACTAGTACTATTAATACTATACTCCAAGCTATTGGTACTTGAAATAGGTAAAGTTTTCATATCGGATGATTCGGATACGGAAGAAGATTGATCACTTATAATCTTGATTTCATGTTCTTTATGTAAATATCTAGACATGTAGTAGTTGGTGTGATGGTGGAGACGATGATTGGTTGGGTCTATTCCCATTTTTAGAAGCTTCTTCTTTAAGTAAGTTTCCCAATGGATTTTAACTTCGTTGTCCGTTCGTCCAGGTAATCTTCCCGCTATCAATGACCATCTAAAAAAACGCATAACATTACGTATCAATAACAATATTAGGTCATGAATTGAAGATGATGATGATGAAGAAGAATGAGAACCTATTGCCAAGAAGTGCATGAAGCTTGAGGATGAGAACGTCTTCGTCTTTAGAGAAGTTAAGTTCTTGGTTTTTGTAGTTTCTTCTACGTCTCACTTTACGTTTCTTGCCACGGTGTTGTAACCCTAAAAAAAAGATTAAAGATCATATTTCACGACAAGAAAACAAATATTTCTTGCACATGCATGTGATCATTGATCAATGAGTTCTACATGGACCTATTAAATTATGAATAGTTGGTTCATATGAATAGCAAAACATAGTACTAATAAGTTAATTACCGGAAGACGGAGAGACAGAACAGAACCGGATCTTGTTCATGTCTTTATCAAATGAGTTTGGTCGGGTTTTTATTATTAGTTGTTGATATATTGGTTGTGAGGTTGTTTACGAGAAGTAATGGATTTATAGAACGAGGGAGATGGATCAAAGATATAGGTTTGACTTGGACCGGTGGGTTGAGAGAAGCGTGCATGTGAAATTAATATTAATGGACAGGGAATAAGAAGAACACATCAACCTTGTTAATTGGTCCCATATTTTTTGAAAAATCTAATAGATATTATTATGGGTGGTGTTTTAATAGTCTGTGGAATCATAAATATGGACAGATGTCGATTTATAATTGGCTTATCAATACCAATACATATCTCATTTCTTATCCATATTCATTACAAGTAGAAATATTTTATTCTGTAAAATATAAAATCATATACACATTTATGGTCACGTTTGTTTGTCTAACCCTAGCCACATCAACTAGTGATAGTAATGATCATATGTCATTGTCTTGTTACATATGGCTCATCACATGCATGTTACTTGAAACTATCGAAAACTTTCAAAACCTTGTTATGACTTTAAGATATTCTAAAGTTTTTATTGAAGATTTGTGAGGATTTTAGAAAATTGTTGACATATAACAAAGAATTTCATAGATATTTTCTCAAATTTTTTTTTTTTAATAAAACTATTTTGTACTGGCTAAAACTCAAATGTGTGTATCTGGTCTGATACTTGATAAAGATTAGAAGATTCATAGGGAATATAATATAAAATTTCAATATGATTAAAAGAAGGGACCAGATTGAAGAGTGTGGGCTCAAGAACAGATCAGAGAGAAACATGAGCATTTAATTACAATGGAATTGACTGGTGGTTAGAGTCTTAGAGAGAATACTAGGATTTTTCCACTCAGCTCTTACCTCTCTTACTTACCACCTACCCAAATTTATACATGAGAAAGAACATAATAAAACGTATCACTTGTGCCCATTCAAAACTCTTTAATTGTTAACCCTAAGGTCCACTTTCTCCTCTTTGACTAGTTCTGATGTCGGGGGCTGAGTCCAGCAAGGTGACAGAACTAGAGTTAAACTCAACTACTCACTATAAAAATATCTTTGAGAGAAATTTTTTGATAAATGGTTACTACTAGATAAATGTCCCACATCTAAATACACAAAAGATATTAATAATATATAATAGAAAATATAGATTAATTCTTCGTTGTTAAAATTAGTTTTGAGTTGCATAATAGTGAGTATGATTTTTGTCCAAAAATATTAAAATTTATAATTAGATGAACCATTATTTTGATGAAACTCATTAAAGATAAATATCACACAAAAAATTGAACAAAAAATATTAATAATATATAAAATATATAGGTCATTTTACACCGATTACATTTATAATTGTAAGATGTTTTCTTTTAGAACTACGTAATCATTTATAACATATTCTGAGAAACTCTTTTTCTTTTTATTTGAATAATTATACTATAATGTTAACCCAAATCGTAAACTGTGGTTTACGTAATTGGTACGGTTCACAAAAGACTAATAAACCGGATGTAATCAAAGAAAACAAAAACCAGCCGCCAACACGTGAGGAGTCCACCGCTGACTCCGGTGACGTAATCCATATCATCGTTCAAGCCATACTCTTATTACTTAACCATCTTAAACGGCCTCATCATCATATTATCTTCGTGGTCCAATATCTACAATTTAGTAACAAATACATTTTAGTTCCCAAAAAAATCATAACAAAAAACACTAATTGTTTTGCACTACACTTACGTGGCAATGGTAGACATAACCTGGTTCTTCAGTAGCGTTGAAAGAATAAGATTCCTTGGAGTGAATGTAAGAAAACCTAACGAGGATCTTCGTTACATGTCCAGGCATCATCTTGAACACGTTTTTCCAACCTCGTTCGTGTCTAGTCACCGCCGTTTTATTCCCACGTGCGTAATTGCTGATGTGGCACTTGACGGCATCGAGGTTTTTAGTCATACAGTTCTTGAACTCATCAATCTCCACTAACTCCGTTTGTTCCAATACTTTGAACAATCCCAAGTGAATGTGTAATGGATGGTTATCTTCGGTTAAGTTAATCACTTCCCACACCTTCATTATGATATATATATTTTTATTAAGAATTAAAAAAATTCAAATTAAACCTTTTATAAATAGACAGTTCTCTTAAACACTACTAGATTTAGTTTATATTCCATAAATATTAATTAAATTAATTTAACACAAAATTAATATTTAATAATTTAATTAAATTAGAAATTAGATTTTATTTTAGTAAAATTATATAAATTCTAAATAATAAATATTAATCCCAAACATTATATACTAAACTCTAAATTTAATATTAAATTCTAATTTTTAAATCAAAAAATTTAAACTCTAAATAATAAATACTAAATTCAAATACTAAATACTAAATTATAACTATAAATACTAAATTCTAATCCCTAAATTATAAATATTAAACCCAAACATTCAATATTAAAATATAATATTAAATAAAAAATACTTTTGTATAAAAAATATAATTTTTAATAAAATATATTTTAATACAAAATAGTATTTATATCCGAATAAAAATTTAATATAATTTTATCAAATAAATTAAATTTGATGATATTATAAAGAATTCATCTCTATAAATAGTGAAATTGTATAATAAAATATTTTAATACCTCGTTTGTGTCGATTTGTGGAAACTCTGTAACGGGAGCGTTGTACGGCAAACCGTTGATGTATAGATGAGTTGGTTCATCACCCGACACGTACTCGAACATAGCGATGTAACGAGTTCGGACAGAACTTGACACGTCAGCAGATGGGTACTTTATTAGATTTTTGGGAATGGTTGACGTGTCAGTTACTGATTCGTCCTTGATTATAAACTTCATGACTTTACTGTTCTGTTCATTTACAGGATCTCCTGAGGGGTAAGGATAAGGTGCGTTGTTGCTGAGGATTATTGTTTTAGATTTTGACTTTGAAAAGTCAACGATGGCGTCAACTATTTCCGATGGAGCGAGTATAATAGATTTAGTACGTACCGGTTTAGCTAAATAAGCTGAATCAGAACCGATGACAACGAATTCAAGACCGTTAGAGAAGAAGAACCGGAAAAATCTGGCGTTAGCAGCGTTTATGATTCGGAATCTATATTTCCGGCGGTGAACAGTTAACCGCGGCCAAGCTTTTCCGTTCACTATGGTAGCATTACCAAAATACTCCGGCTGCCATTGCGGATGAATATTTGGGTTGTTTCCTTTAGCGTCCATGTAAATCGAACCGTCTCTACGAAACCCCCGGTCAAATACAATCAAAGGACGGTCAAACTCACGACCAATAGGTAACCGGAGAGGTAACTCGACGGAGCTGTGACGGAGAATATAAGCTCCTAACAAACCAGCTAAAAGATTGACTCTAGTCAAACCAGCTGCATGGTCATGGTACCACATGTTTCCAGGTTGTTGCATGTTCACATAATGCGTCGTCGTTTTAGTCCATTTTTTTCCACGTTCTTTGAAACCAGCTGTGAACCAGGAATCTGCATTACCATCACTAGTTGGTTCGTGGATGCCGCCATGCAAGTGGACCACTGTAGGGATGCCACCATGTTTGGCTATTGCAGGGGAGATAGTTCGGTCCCAAGGAAGAATGTGAGATGAAGGGAGGTGATTTTGCCACGTCACGTAAGTATCTATGCCATAAGCAGCTTCTATTGTGGGTCCAGGAACTGTTGCTGTCTGTAACGATAGACCATAGGCAAATACTGGTGTGGCAGGCAAATCTCTGTGAAATTTCTGTAGTTTAATAAATAATTTAATTAGATTTTTTTATTTTTTTTAAAAATCCAAATCATTTAATTAGCTAGCAAAATTAATTAAATAATTTAAAGGAGAGTATAATTAGAAAAGTTAGTGGTAGAAAAACAATTATAAAATATATAGTAAGTGGCTTAGTGGGTACTAATTTCTAAAGCTCTTATCTAATAATCATCATAGATTTGATGTTTATGAGTATAGTTTTTCAAACTAAAATGTTTAAATAAGTGAAAGCAATTATTGCTAAAGTAAAACAATGTGCTATAGCCTAATGAATATGAAAATAAAAAGTAATTGAATTTTAGTCATGGATTGTAAAATTCAAAACAAAAAATTGAATACTATTTAGTTTAGAGTTATAGAAAATTATTAACCATAAATAATGTATTTATTATCAATTTAATACTCCATGTTTTATTTATTATGTGTAAAAATAATAGAAATATGATTGATTAGCAAAAAAAAGTAAATAATTTGGGAGTTTATTCGTTCTAGGAGAGCAAAGAATATTAAAATGTGACAAGTAAGAAATATACTATGGTAGTTTTCAAAGACAATAAAAAAAACTTTTAGATATTTTTCTCAAGAAGACAAGTAAATGAAGAACAACAAATAAAAGAGGAACAAGTGTGAACACATGAGGAATTTATTCTAATTACTTTACCAACCAAGCGTCGTAGCTAACTAAAAAGCGATTAGGTTCACTAATCTAATATGATTTCAAAAATTTATTTAAATTAATTTATGTCATTAACGAGGTTAGTTATATACTTATATTAAACATTAATTAATCAATTTCATTGCATGTAATACAGGTGTATTTCACTAAGTGGTTGTTCTATCTAAATACTTTGGAAATTTATGGACAGAATAAGGAAGATGACCTGTATTCACGAAAGACTATATAATAAAAATTTAATAACATACCAAAATAAAATTAAATGAGAAAGAAATGAAATACCCATTTCTTGAAGAACATGCCGATTTGTATAGATCTAGATTTGAAGGAGCCATTGAAGAAGTGGTAGCCACGAAGTCTTGGTATATGTGGAAGGTCGTCAACAAACATCTCTAGCTTCTCAAGGTTGAAGAGTTGGTCATCGGACTTCGTGGCTCCTATGACACTGGCTACAAGAAATATCATCGTTGTGGTTAGAAGCAACATCGTCTTCCGACCAAACATAAACTTCATGTCTTTTGTCTTTATTGAGCGGTGGGAATAAGATGAAGAGAATAGTCAAATGAATGAGTAATGTGTGTGTGTGGATTATTCAAAAGTTGGGGAGAGAGGTTCTTTGGGGTTTTGGCTTTATTTATATGAGTGTGTAATAACTTTTTTTGCTTTCACTCTTGACTCTTAGAGTCACTCTCTATAACTTTGCTCTTAGTCTTTGTTCTGGCCTTGGGCAAAATTAACCTTGGGCAATCGGACGAGGTTGTTTGGATCGGATCGATAAAATCTGAAATATATCGGATTCAAATTAATTGGATATGGGTGAATAACTTAATCAGCACACTTTTATTTCTAGTTCAGATTTCGGATCGGATCAGTTTAAAATAATCAATTTATTCGGTTTATTCTGGTTGTTCGAATTATTCGGATTAAAATTTAATTTTTGAAATAAAATTATATAATTTTAATATAATAAATCGATTAAATAAAATTTTTGATCTGATTAATCCAAATTTTTTTTGCATTGATCCGATCCGATTAAACCTAGATCCGAATCGATTAATCCGAGATTTTTTTTTTGTTTATTCGGTGAATTTTAAAATTTCCGAACAACCCGATTACCGAATAATCCGATCCGTTTAATCCGATTAATCTGAATGCCCAGGGTTAGGCAAAATAATATACATCCGAAGCACCCGATTCGAAGCTTATTCGGATCCGATCCAAAAAAAACTATCCAAATTCGAATCGGAATCCAAAAGATTATTCTATTGGGTTTTAAATTTATAAATCTAAAAACTCGTACCCGAATCAAATCTGTTGGTTAAAATCTAAAATCTGATTATATATACAAATAATTAAATTATTCTAAAATTTTTAATTATTTCTTTTAATTATATTTGTAAAAATTTTGCCAACCAATGCTGTATCGACACGTACATAGCTTCAAAGAGTCACTTGTCCTAAATCAACGTTAACATAATACACAAACTAAACATTGTAACGTAGCTACATTGTAGAGTTCTATGACCTATGAGTTGATCTCTGAAATCTTCGATACATCATAATAACTCAACAGTCCAAAAACATTCAACAAAATGAAGTAAAAGAGATGAATCATAAGAGCTGATTCAGCCAACAAGTTGAGTTTTTCTCAACCTATCCATCTTCACAACCAACTCCACAACTTTATCATCTCTCCCTTCATCAAGAAGCGTTTGTTTAAGCCGGCTAAACATATGACCCGGTGGTCTTATACCCATATCTAACATCTCATTAAAATACTCACAAGCTTCATCTAACTTATTCTCATAGCACAAAGCTGTGATCAAACTTGAGAACATATGCATTCCTGGTACAACACCTTTACCTTTCATCTCATTCCAAATCTTTATTGCCATATCTAATCTCTCTTTATTACAGAACATCCTCACCATGATCTCATAAGTACTTACTGTTGGTTCACAACTCATCTGTTGGTAAACTTGATAAGCTTCTTTAGTACGGTATAATCTGATCAGATGATGAAGGATTATGTCATAAGTTCTTGCATTTGGACCAACCCTTTTCGATCTCATCTCTTCGATGAGTTTATATGCGTCTTCTATTCGCTGTGACCAGCAATAAGCTCCTATTAGGGCATTGTAAGTTGGAGCTTCAAGAGGGAATCCAGAACTCTTTGATCTATTAAAGTATTCAAGAGCATCATTGAGCTTTTTCTCAGAGCCAAGTCCATTGATTAGACTACAGAAAACATGAGGACTTGGCTTACAATTTCTCTGTTCCATCTCATTAAAGAATCTAATAGCTTCATCGTACTTTTTCGCCTTGCAATACGCATTGATAATGATGCCATAAGTAACAACATCTGGTTCAAAACCTTCATCTTTCATCTCTTTATAAACTTCATTAACTCTTAAAAGATTCAACTCTTGACCCCAACCTTCAAGTAAAATAGTATAAGACTTAATATCAGGTTCAAACCTTTTCTTTTTCATTTTATCGAACACCTTATGTGCATCTTCAACATTTCTAGATTTACATAAAGTATCCAGCATTCGATTAAAATCAGTTGATTCCATCTTAAATCCATAATCTTCCATCTTATGAAACGTAGTTATAGCTTCCTTAACCTTCCTAGCTCTAGCATAACGTCTAGAAATGAGCGCGAATGTGTCTTTACTCAAAAGCTTCTTTTGTTTCATTTCGTCTACTAAACTCCAAACAAGTTTGAATTGTTTAATCTTACCTAAAGATTCAATCAATTCATTGTAGCTCATAGTAGTATGCTTAAAGCCCTTTTGATTCTCTGCCCATTTGAATACGGATAAAGCTAAAACCCCAGCGTTACTCAGCTTCTTCATTACTTGTTCAATCAGTTCCGGTGAAAGTTTCACAGAAGCTTCATTGAGTAAGTTTTCAACGTTTGAATCTGTAAACTTGGATACGATCTTGCAGATTCTATCAGCCTCTTGAGAAACTTGGGGTTCAATAGATGAAGCGTGAAATGATCCGTAAATCGTCAAGTTTGAAGCTTTATAAATCCGTGGAATCGATTTGAGACTCAAGCTTGGGGAAGAAAAAGAAGAGATTCTCTTCAAGTAAACACTGCGAGAGAGATTCACTCCGGCCAAGTTTAAGAATCGAGAGAAGACCATTGGAGAGGAGAAATTTAAAAAGGTATCACTTTTCAATTACAGTTAAATAGGCATGTCAAATAATTTACAGATCCAATATAAACGGATATGGATATGGATATGGATATGGATATGGATCTTTTTGATCGGTGTATCCCGAATCATAAACGGTGCTAGTTTACTAGTTTCGTCAAAGGAAAAAAAAATTAAGTTACAAACCAAAGGGATTAATGGGCCTTCTTTTAGAGACCAATGGGCTTCACTTGCAATATGAGAATAATATGTCGGCAGCTAATAAATACAGTAATATTTAAGATTTTAATTTCAATATATTCTTTGACCCAAAAAAAAAAAAATTTCAATATATTCACGTAACATTTACGTACTATTTATTGAAAAGTAATTAAAAAAATCCAATTCAAATATTATTATGGAAAACTGATAATCAAATAAATTAATATGATTATAATCCTGCCATTTTGTTTTACTAATTCTACGTCTAATATTCATATATGATTATTTGGTAATTAATCCCTTGGAACTTCATATTATTTACATGAAATTTGAAAATATAAAAGATAACGAAAATAAATTGAAAAATATACACTTTTCAAAAAATAATAAGAGGAATATAATATCATGTTATGGGTTAGTTTTGTCACATAGCATGAAATATGCATTCGAAATAAATAAAGATTTCACACATTTTAAGTCACATGATCATATCCTCTCACATGCTTCCTCATGCATTTAAAACAAACTTAACTCTACAAAATGATTCACTTCAATGGCATGTTAACATGAATTTTATTTTAACTATTTTGGGATTTTTTTTTGATTAAAGATAGAAGTAGAGAGACGTACGTAAAATACCAAATCCACACAACACACATCAAAGTGATTTAGGTATAATATAGTAGTCAGCTTTTTTGTTATATAGCTATTTGAAAAATCCTAAAATAGTTATGTTAAAAATGATCACATTTGAGAAAGAATATAAAATTTTGCCGTCACTAAGAAGTGTCTAAAAAGTCTTTGAGATCCTATTTCTCTAACCGCAAGTTATGGTAAAAGTCTTAAAGACATGTCTAAAAGCAAATGTTTATTTAACAACATCAACGATTTAAATTAATTTTATAATTGTTTATGAAAATTCTTTATCACGTAATTTTTTTGAAAAATAACTATAAAAGTAATTTTTCAATTATAGTTTATTAGACAAAAATACATTAATTTTTAAATTAGATATAAATAC
>KE159201.1:33173-48030 GCA_000411055.1 Leavenworthia alabamica | reverse complement strand
ACTACTCCCAAAAAGCTAGCGGAGATGAGCGATATTTTGTTCACAATGGTTGGTAACTCCAACGATGTTAAATCATTACTTCTCGGTGAAGAAGGTATACTCTCAGGTCTCAAACCTGGAGGTGTAACCGTAGACATGACTAGTAGCAAACCAGAACTAGCGCGTGAGATTTATGCCGAAGCTAGACGAAGAGATTGTTGGGCGATTGACGCGCCTGTATCAGGTGGAGACGCAGGAGCACGTGAAGGGAAGTTATCAATATTCGCCGGTGGAGATTGTGAGATCGTAGAGTGGTTATCAGTAGTGATGAAGAATATAGGAACTGTAACGTATATGGGAAGCCCAGGGAATGGTCAGAGTTGTAAAATTGGGAATCAGATTTGTGTAGCTAGCAATTTGATTGGATTAGCTGAAGGGATCGTGTTCGCTGAGAAAGCAGGTGGTTTAGATTCAATCAAATTTCTTGAAGCTGTTAAGGATGGTGCGGCTGGTTCAGCAGTGATGAGATTGTTTGGGGAGATGATGATTAAGAGTGATTATAAGGCAACAGGGTTTGCTGAGTATATGGTGAAAGATTTGGGTATGGCAGACGAGGCTGAAGCAACCATGCCTGGAGCTGCTTTGAGTAACAGTTATTTAATTCAATGGTGGCTAATGGAGATGGTAAATTAGGGATTCAAGGTGTAATCTCTGTTATTAGAAGGCTTAACAACAAGTAAAAGACTTTTCTCACGTTTCTTGTTCTTTGTGTTACATAGAATCCGGAAGGTAACGTCTTTAGTATCACATGTAGCATGTTTTGCTTAAAGCCTTTATATAAACAATCATTTCATATTCACAAGGTAATTCAATAAGAAGATGAGAGTTCGTATTAATGGATATGTGTTGATACTTACTACGATGGTGTTTGTTATGTTACATCAGTCTGAGTTTGTAACTGGACAAGCTAGAGTTCCTGCTATGTTTGTTCTTGGTGACTCATTGGTCGATGCAGGAAACAACAACTTTCTACAATCTATAGCTCGAGCTAATTACCTTCCTTATGGCATCGACTTAAACTTCCGACCTACAGGCAGATTTAGCAATGGTTTAACTTTTGTCGATCTTCTCGGTAAGATTTTAAACATTCGACTAAGTCAAGATCCGTTATCAGTTACTGACATAACACAAACTGTTTTGTACAAGCAGCTCAGTTGTTAGGTCTTCCACCTCCTCCTGCTTTTGCAGATCCAACAACATCAGGCAATAGAATCCTTCAAGGAGTTAATTACGCGTCTGCAGCTGCTGGAATCCTTGATGAATCAGGCCGACACTATGTATTCTTTTTTCGAGTTTTGTATCGTTACTTTTAGTTAAAAGATAGTAAATGATGGTTAAGTGACTTGGTCTGCAGGGTGAAAGATTTAGCCTGAGTCAGCAAATGGTGAACCTAGAGAGAACACTAAGCCAAGTGCGAACAATGATGAGTCCCCAAGCCTATAAGGATTACTTAACTAGATCACTTGTGGTTCTCGTATTCGGAAGCAATGACTATATCAACAACTACCTTATGCCTTATCTCTACTTCTCTAGCTTCAGATACAGACCACCTGAGTTTGCTAATATGCTTATCAATCAATACGCTCGCCAACTTACGGTATGTTACATCATGATATGATTGTTCTAATCAAACTTATGATCATGTTTTGAATCTATGTGTAGGCTCTCTACAACTTAGGTCTAAGGAGAGTATTTGTACCTGGAATTGGACCACTAGGTTGCATACCATACGAACGAGCCACCAGGCTTGCACCACCTGGGAGATGTGTAGACAGTGTGAACCAGATTCTAGGCCCATTTAACCAAGGACTAAGATCACTTGTTGACCAGCTTAACAAGCGATCACCTGGAGCCATCTATGTATATGGCAACACATATAGTGGAATTGCTGATCTCTTAAAAAACCCAGCTTCTTATGGTAAACCTCCTCTTGAGGGTCATATCGTAATACTGAGCGTTCGGTTTGTACGGTTTAAACGGTTCGTTTTTTTGGTTTAAACGGTTCGGTTTTTTCGGTTGTTTGGTTTATTTGGTTTTCAAAAATTTGTTCCGAAGTAAAACCGAAAAAATAAACCGAATAAATCTGAAAATTCATCTTTCGGTTCGGTTTGTGCGGGTTGATTTACACTGAATAACCCAATTAACCCGAACCAAAACATGATTTTTACAGTTTTTCGGTTGAACCGAGCTGAACCGAAAACCAAACTAAAAATAAAAATAGTCCGATCGGTTTTACAGTACATCGGTTTTTGGTAAACCGAACCGAATGCCCAAGGCTAGTTTATTCTATGCTTTTTACTCTGACCAAACATGGTTATATATGATCCAGGGTTCAGTGTAGTGGACAAGGCTTGTTGCGGAGTTGGGAGGAACCAAGCACAAATAACATGTCTGCCGTTACAGATTCCATGTTTAAACAGAAGTCAGTATGTATTTTGGGACCCATTCCATCCTACTCAAGCTGCTAACTCCATTCTAGCTAGAAGAGCTTTCTATGGTCCACCTTCCGACGTTTATCCGGTTAATGTCCAACAGATGACTCTCCTTCACTAGTTTTACCTTGTTTCTGTGTGTTCTGTCTTGAAGTTGTATTGTAAGCTATGATGTTTGAACCTTTACCAAACCGTAAGATAATATATATATGCCAATGACAATGGCAAAAGCCTGATGATTAGAAGGCTTATGATTAAGGTGCGAACACTCGACCACCACAGCACCACAGCATTACCACTGGGCTGTGCGTCAACTTTTATTTTCGAATTAAGCAAACATTTTAAACAGAGATACTCTAGAACAAACCAAAGTACTAATCTTTACCAGAGAAAGAACGTTTTTTCATAAAACGGGCGACCCGTATTGTAACCCGTTTCTCTACTTTTTGGCAGCCCAGTGGGCTTTTTTAGTTCGATGAAACCCAAATTATCAGAGATTAGAGAAGACAGTTGGCGTCGATCTGCTCTGAACATGGATCTGCCAGTATTATAGGTTATGATGTATTCTTGAAACCAATACGAGTTTCTCTAATCTCTTTTGCTACTATTAACCCATTTTAGTCTTTAGTTTTTTTCTCAGCCCTGAGTGTATTGTATACTTTCATGGGATTGTACGGCATATAACAAGTATGGTATAAATCGAGCATGGAGAGAATAATGAGTGATGTAGCCATTGCTGTATACACAACAGAGATTCTTATGAAGCTCATTACATTAACCGATCTCAAATCCAAAAAACGAGTTGATATCAATAGATACAAATCTTAGATACCAATCACTTCCTTGAGTTTTACCTTCAACAACTACAAATAGGCCAGTGTGAACACCAAAAAACAACACTTTCCCATGCCAAAAAAACCCAACCATTTACAAAGCATCTTCATGGTAAAGATGAAGCCCTAATCCAAATCTTGCACAAGCACGACGAAATGCCATAGCTTCAGCCTTTTGCACAGCATCACCATAGCCTTTGTCATCTACTGAAGTTGTACCTGTTGATTCCCTAAATATCTTCACAACACAAAATAATTGATTAATTAGCACATGTTTAACAAAACCATAACCTATAACCTGAGTTGGTAAACATATAGTCTCTGAGCTGAATTGTCTCAGTAAAGAAGGTAAAAGGACACTACCAGAGACCTCATAAACTAAAAGGCTAATCAAAGGAAGAGAAAGACCTCAGCATCAGTGCCATAGAGAGTCACGCGATAAGCCACAGTAACTGTATTACCATCAGGAGAGTAAGTAACACTTCGAACTTCACCTGACCATTCTGAAAACAGAGAATAATCATACACTAAAAAACGTCAAAAATCAAAAACCCAAAAACGAATTAAGAATATCAAAGGATTTAAACAAACCTGGAGCATGCAGATTCATGATCCGATTAACAATGTGCCTAAGAATCAATACAATAAAGTATTAAGTATACAAACAATAAGAAACAGAGAGAGAGAGAGAGATGATACCAAGGGATGTATTTCATTGAAAACCCATCTTCAACTCGAGTTCTGATGACGGAATCTGGAACCTTTTTGTTAAGTTGTTTGAGAATCTCAGAGAGAGGTCTACTGATTCCTGAAGTTGGAACGTCGTTTTCTGATTCAGAAGAGAATCTACGAACACCATTTCTCATTTCTAAAGACCATTCCTTTGATACAATAGCTACTCCACTTCTCAACGTCCACTTCGCTGCTTTCAACCGTAACCCTAAACTCGTCATTTCTTTCGCCGGAGAAAATGCTTTCAACTTTCAAGGTGTGATTTTTCAGCAAGGGTTTAGCTGTCTTGTCGTCCTTTTTAAAATAAGACTTTCCAATTTCCACGTATTTATTTAATTTTTTTATTATAAAAAATAAAATCTTAGACAATAAAACGTCGTCGTTCCGAGGATTCAACAAATAAACTTATCAGATTTGTGTAACCCGCCCGTAAAATCAAAGGATTTTAAATCGTTGTCAAAACTGGGCTGAAACTTAATGGGCTTATAGTAATAGTAAACAATGGGCTAATTCAAGCCCATGTTACAAGAAAGTCAAACTATTCTCACGCCGACATAACCCAAGTGGTCAAAGGAAGTCAAAGTCGTACATCTTTTGGTCTTTGTTAGGACAAAAGAAGCGTACTTAAGTTTTGGATTAAACTAATAACTAAAGACTTTTTTTGTTTGGATAAAACAAAAATTAATAAGAAGACTAATCCAGCTGCTAATCACTCATTAGTATCTAAAATCATCTTAATAGGAATCCAGCTGCAAATTCACCACTACATTCACATGAACGCATACACTTATCTATTTCTCTCAATGTCGATCTTTATAAAGTCCAATAAATATCTTCTATTGTTGAGAACCACATTAATTACTATATTTTACAAAATAATATCTTTAAAATACTCTTTTTGAATAAGAGGGTTTTAATTTTAAAAACGTGAATTAGAGTATAACATTATAGTTTTAGAAGGATTACTATAATTAATTTAACATACTATTTTATAATAAATTAAAAATAGTTAAAAATATTTTATTAATCTTTAAAATAAAACCTATATTATTTATAAAACTATAAAATATAATAATTTTATATAAAGATGATTTTGTACTATTTTTATTTAAATACTTTTTATTTAACATTATTTAATGTATAAAATATCGGTTTTTGCTTTCATTATACAAGATGTTTAGAAGTTTTTTATACCTCAAAATATTCCAATGTAATTTTTATTTTACTAAATATTGTGTGATCAATAGTAATTTGTACTTTTTATCATTAATTAATTAAATAAACTGTTTTTATTATATATTAAATGACATAACTTTTTTTAAAAAATTTTAATAGGTGTGTTTTTGTAAAATTTCTTATATAAGAAAATAGAATGAGCAAAAAATGTTTGTAGAATATTATAAATATTTAATATTATTTTTAATATATAAATTAAATATATATTTACTAATATATAAAAAATATCATAAATGAGCCCACAAGTGATGCAATAAAACCGTGTCTTCTAATAACAAATCCAAAATACATTAGACTCTCTCCTTTACTCTACAAATTCCAGCTTCTGCCTATAGATTCTCATTATTATTATAATAATAAAAACAATACTATTAAGTTAATCTACAGTTACATTAATATAAACACTTGTTAATCACACAAACACCTTAAGAAGTTTCCTTCAATGTACACATTAACACTTTGAGATTATTACAGCATTTTATCTGCTGTTATAAGATACTAATTCCACACTTATAAATAAGTACAAAACATTTATAAACGTTACAACATCTTAGTAGACCAAAAAAAATAATACTCTTAACCAAAACATTGCTTCTCATGGCTGGTCTTAGTCATAACAATGACAAACCACAAAACGATGGTCAAGGTGGTATACCATCAGCCTATAGAGGAGTTCGGAAGAGAAAATGGGGTAAATGGGTATCTGAAATCCGCGAGCCAAGAACCAAAAACCGTATTTGGTTAGGTAGTTTCGAGACTCCTGAAATGGCTGCAACAGCTTATGATGTTGCGGCATTTCATTTCAGGGGACAAGAAGCTCGTCTCAACTTCCCTGAACTCGTTAGTAACTTGCCACGTCCTGTTGACTCTACTCCAGACAGTATTCGAATGGCAGCTCATGAAGCAACACTATGCCTTAAACCCCAAGAATCAGATACAGCCATGCAAGTAGATGTCTCAAGCTCCTCATCCAATGTAAGTCCAATGATAGTCAAACTCTCACCTAGAGAAATTCAAGCCATCAATGAGTCAACTTTGGGATCTCCTACCATGTTAATGAACTCAACAGATGAGTCTGTGGAGTTTAATAATGATGTGGGATTGAATGTTTGGGATTCACACCAGAGTGACTCTCTTTGGGATCCTTAACACATAGAGAGTTTATATAAGCTCTCAAGTTACTACTGCCCAAGAATGCTTAGTTTATTAAGAGTTTAGTTTCCAGAGTCAACTTCAAGGGTTGTTGATTCTTACGTTATAGCAAGGAATAAAACTCATTCAAGTTTTGGAGGGAAGGGTTCTAAAAGACCTATGAGCTTCATGGGTCCCAAAAATGGACTTTTTCACAATTATTTTAATTTGTTTGTTAGTAATAATTAAGACAGAAACATAGCTTAAGCTGTGTTAGAGATTGTGAAGTGTGAGTTATGTCTTTGGTTTGATATTATATGTTGTGTTAAAGACTTGTGTCTTGTCTTTACTTTCTTACTTTGACGCAGCAACATAAACCAATCCCAATATGCGACGGTTTTAGCCCATTATGCTATAAGGCCCATTATACTATAAGGCCCAATAAGGCTAGTTTTGAAAATATCTGAACAAAATGAGTCGTGTTGGCATAGTAAAGGCCCATATAAAAAAGTGTGGCTACTATTATTCTTCTTCTTCGTTATCCACTTCAATCTCTTCTCTGTGGATAAATGCATTTCTCTTCATTAGCTTACGCTCTCTCTCTCACTCTCGTCCATGGCGACCACTTCATCTTCGTCTCTTCTCCGTAATTACTCTTTCACACCTCTTCGNTCCGCCGCGATCGCCGATTAGCTCTCACTTACCGATTGGACCAGAATTCTAACCAGAGGAGTGGTTTAAACGTCAGATCTGAAGCTACGGAAGTATCTTCTTCGCCTGTTACTTCACCTGGAAGAAATTGGGTGCCGGTTGTGCCGTTATCGGCGCTTCCGAAAGGTGAACGACGAGTGATTATTCAAGATGATGAAACGATATTATTGCTTTGGTATAAGAACGATGTGTTTGCAATTGAGAATCGTTCTCCAGCAGAAGGAGCTTACAGCGAAGGTCTTCTCAACGCTAAACTCACTCAGGTTTCTCCATGTTTTTTAAGTTTCGCTTGACTTGCATATAAGGTGTTTGTGAAAATGCTTGACTGAGTATAGCATAGTGACTGCTTTAGTAAACAACGTTTATTATTAGATAAGACCTCATTAGCTCCTTAATCAACACATAGCTTGAGTTACTTAGATTAACACAACACCTTACTGTGTAGTGTAGCTTTAGAAGATTGTTTTGGTTATGAAGATGATAGAGTTATTCATATGAACTCATCATATCTTTAACAGTAAGGATTCTTTGTTGGCATGTACAACAGGATGGTTGCATTGTGTGTCCATCAACAGATAGTACATTTGATCTTAGAACTGGAGAAATCCGAGAATGGTATCCGAAAAACGCAGTTCTCAGAGTTTTGACACCAGCACTTAGAAAACTCTTTGTATACCCTGTTAAATATGATGAAGAAAACATCTATATCAGCATTAGAGACAGTGGAAAAACCGAAGCAGCTGCTGAAATCGTCTTCAGTGGAAAAGCTCAACCTGGACTTACAGCAACAAATGTCAATGTAGACGAGGTATAAACAAATGTCAAATGTAAATCTGTTTCATCTGAAAAAACTGAATAAATTTGTGAATCAGGTGAGGATGATTGTGGATGAAGGTTCAGAAGGATTTGGTTTCACGGTGAAGAACGAAGTAATAAACGGGAAAGCTGCAGTGATCGGGTTCTTGCTACTGTTAGATTTTGAGTTATTGACAGGTAAAGGTTTATTGAAGGGGACAGGGTTCTTGGACTTTCTTTACTCTGCTTCAGATGCTTTTAAATAGAGAGATACATCATTGGTTTGGTTTTACTTGTGCAATGTGTGGAAGTAACTGAGAAACATAAGTACTTCGGTAATGACTCGTATCATATATTTGTAGAGCTCATGATTGTTTTTGTTTTGATTCTTGTGTGCGCTTAGATCAACAAGATTGAACATATACTATAATGTGAAACTTTGTTTTGTATATATACAAAGTCTCTGTTGACTATTGAGTAAGAGTCAAGGGAAGATGTATTTGCAAATCAGTATTTTTAGTATTGATGATTTTTCTAATAAAAAAATAATTTTATGGATTTTAAAATCTTATTAACTTGGTAAGTGATAAAAAAATTTTGGTAATAAGCTGTGAAATTTTATGAAATTGATCTGAAATAAAAATCGAATCCGAAAACCTCAAACCGAAACTCGAAAATCCGAAGAAAAAAAATCGTAAAATCATGAAAAATCTCGAAAAAATCTAAATACCGAAAGTTATCAAAAAATTAAATAAAAAAAATAAAAAGCATAAAAAAACCTGGAAACCTTGATATATAATTATGTTTATTTCATGTAAATCAGAAAATCGAAATCCGAATTCGAAACTAAATCGGAATCAAAAATATTTAATCCATAAAATGATCGATTTTATCACTTAAATTAGTTTGGTTTCAGTTCAAAAATTTTGGTTCGGTTTTTTAATTTCAGATTCGATTTTGAATTTTGAATTTATGTGTATGGTCCCACCTAAAGATGGGAACGCTGGAACATCGGGACGAGTAAGGCTACAAATGTGAGTAATAAATAAAACATATGAAAACAAAAATAAAAAATAGGAAAAGACCAGAGTCGTTAGATTTACAAGTGACATTTAAGTTATGGTAATAACGGCAAACTCGTTCAAAAGAACATCCTCACTTTCCTAAGATCCAAGTAATCAAATCACTTTCACCTTAATTATTTCTCTATTTAAACACTAATCTTTTTGTAATCCTCATTAACCAGTAAATTACTCGTTTCTTTTTTTTTCTTTTTTTCTTTTTTCTCTCTATACATATTGTATTAAAAATAAATACATTTTCCTGTATTTTATTTTTGTGTGTATTAAAAAGAAAACACAAGAAAACAAGAAAAGAATGACATACAAAGTACCTCGTCCAATGGTAAGTAGCCTTTGTTTGCCTTATTGCAAGATCAGTGTCAAGTTTTGAAAACCGAACAAACCGAAAAACTAAAAAAATCGAACCGAATAAACTGAATATCCATATCTATTATCAAGGATATGAGTGAATATATTTGCAACTGGTTTTGAGTTAAAAATGTATAATCTAATATAATATTAGAGTTTTATCGTTAGAAAAACCATCATTTCGAATTTTAATAATATATAAAAAATCGATGATTAATTCATTTTTCTGATAAATATATAAAACAATATATTCATTTTAATCTAACAATTATATTTTCCTCATTTAGTAACAATTTATACGACCCAAAATGTAATGTTTTCTGTTTTAAGTCATTGATCTTCAACATACAAAATTTTATTTATATCTCTATATTAATTAACCATGTAAAAATATTGATCAGGAAGATGAGGAGAAAAAAGGATCGTCAGAAGAAACCAATCACCGTCAAATGGATTACAATGATTGGTTACCAGTGACAGCATCTAGAGAAGCTAAATGGTATTACTCAGCCTTTCACAATGTCACAGCCATGGTTGGTGCCGGTGTTCTTGGCCTTCCTTTCGCCATGTCACAACTTGGCTGGTATAAATTTCTCAATAAATGTTATATTTACTTCACAAAATAAACAAAAAAAAAAAGTAAAATACAAAGTTCCGGTCCGAAAAATAGGACAGATATGCAGTTGTTTAAGGCATCAAGTAGTTTAAAGACATTTTTTAGATTTTGTTTTTAATTTACTAACATATTTTAAATTAAATTTTTTAAAAATTTTCTATGTTTTTATAAAATTAATTTTGTTTGATTAGTTTTATAAATTAAAATTATACTTTTTGAGATATAAGATTAAATTATAAACTTAATTTATATTTTAGGTATACTTAAGAGTAAATTCAAATTTTTAAAATTTTCTATATTTTTATAAAACTAGATTATTTTATAAATTAAAACTATATATTTTAAGATATAAGACTCAAAAAATATTTTTAGGCATTTTTTAAACTATAATTTTTTTAGATATTAACGATATAGAATTATATTTTAGAATTAAATATATTTTTTGATATATTTTTGATATATTTTTGAATTAAAAAAGTTGTTTAATACATCCAAAATGGTTGATCAATTGAATATGAAATTATATATTAACTATAAATTGATTCTTAATAGGGGACCTGGTCTTACTGCTATAATAGTATCATGGGCTATAACATTCTACTCATTATGGCAAATGGTAGAGTTACACGAAGCTGTTCCTGGGAAACGTTTAGATCGTTATCCTGAGTTAGGTCAAGAAGCGTTCGGACCAAAACTAGGTTACTGGATTGTTTTGCCACAACAACTTCTTGTCCAAATTGCTTCCGACATAGTTTACAACGTGACAGGTGGCAAATCAGTTAAGAAATTTGTCGAGCTTCTTTTTCCTAATCTTGAACATGTTCGTCAGACTTATTACATTCTTGGCTTCGCTGGGATCCAGCTTGTACTCTCTCAATCTCCTGATTTTAACTCTATCAAGATTGTGTCTCTCCTCGCTGCTCTCATGTCTTTCTTGTAATATTATCACCAAACCCTAATCAAAAGATCTTTATGTTCTTGTTTTTGTGCCTAAGCATAACTTAACTATGTTTTAGGTACTCTATGATAGCGTCTGTAGCGTCAATAGTGAAAGGAACACATCATCGTCCATCAGCTTATGGAGTTAGAGGAGAAACAGTAGCTTCTATAATATTTGATGCGTTTAATGGTATTGGAACTATAGCGTTTGCGTTTGCAGGACATAGTGTGGTACTTGAGATCCAAGCTACTATACCTTCAACACCTGAACTACCTTCCAAGAAACCAATGTGGAAAGGAGTTGTTGTTGCTTACTTAATCGTTATCCTTTGTTATCTTTGTGTGGCTATCTCTGGTTTTTGGGCTTTTGGTGATCTTGTTGAAGATGATGTTCTTATTTCTTTAGAGAAACCTGCATGGCTTATAGCTGCTGCTAATTTCATGGTCTTTATACATGTTGTTGGAAGTTACCAGGTCTAGCTAGTTCTTTCTTCTTATGTTTTCTTTCCTTATTAAGCATGTCTCCAGCTTTGATTACAATGATCATCTTGACAGGTTTTTGCAATGACAGTGTTTGATACAATCGAGTCATATCTTGTGAAAACACTAAAGTTCACACCTTCAACTACACTACGTCTAGTTGCACGTAGCACATACGTTGGTTAGTTCTCATTTAACTTCTTTATTACATTTTCATGTATAAAGGAAACTGAGATGTTAGGGTTTGTACAGCATTGGTATGTCTTGTAGCAGTTTGTATCCCTTTCTTTGGAGGTCTTCTAGGGTTCTTTGGTGGCCTTGTCTTCTCATCAACCTCTTACTTCGTAAGTCAAACATATCTCTACTTTACAAACATTACATGATAATCCCTAAACTAATACACCTCTTTAAACTTGTAGTTACCTTGCATTATATGGTTGATTATGAAACGACCAAGAAGATGGAGTTTACATTGGTTTGCATCTTGGGTTAGTCTTTGTTTCTTGATTCCATAAGTAAGCTAATAACTAAACTCTCTAATACGTTGTTTAACCTAATCAGGTATCAATAGTAGTTGGAGTTTTGATAGCAATCCTTGCTCCTATTGGAGGACTAAGACACATTATTCTTTCAGCAAGAAGTTACAAGCTCTTCTCATAGGCTTTTCAAAGCCTAGTAATTACAACCATCAAAACAAACTTATAATTTTTTTTTTACCTTTTTAACCGTCTAGTTGGGTTAATATGTTAGTTAGATATTTGATTCTTTTTTTGGCTTCTTGATCAAGAACTACCTTTAGGAATTGGACTTGGCTTGAGGCTTTAACGTATGTTTTCTCTAACAAGTCATGAAAAAATCACTTAAAATGGAGTTATGTGGTCAACTTTGGGATATGAACTTACTGTTTTTTTTTTGGTATATTTTGTATTTTTTTTTTAAGTCTATAGTTTTTTTTTACTGCAGGCAAGAAAACCTAAACGGCTGTAAAAATTCAGAACTTTTTTGTTTTGGATTGTAATAAAACATTTTGAATAATGAGATTAGCTTTCAATTTTTTTTTTTGCTGATGAGTTCTAATTTTAAAAGAGTGTAATTTTTACATTTTTTACACAATTAGAAAATACAATAGATTTTTATTAATACATTAATAAAATCTCTCTAATTAATAAACTAAAATAATAGGAAATAAATAACATTATCTTTTCTACTAAATTTTATGGAAATTAACATTATTATTATTATATGGGAATTTCTAACTGCAATATTAGTATCTACTTTTTACACCACAGCCTAAATTAATTAGCAAATTTGATATAGTTACATTGTTAATATCGACGATTCAATTTATGCCAAAACAATAGTCAAACAATCACATGAAAAATCCCCAAAAATAAAATAAAATATTTTGTCTCTTTGTAAACCCTTAAACAACATTAAAAGCGTTCCTTATGAAATAATATTGTAACGTCACTCACTTGAGAAACGAGACTTAGACACAGACTCTCTCCATTTCCCAATGACGACCAATCTCTTATCTCCGATGACTCTGAAAAACATAATCTATAGCTTCGTGTCTCTTCTCTTAATCACTATCTACTTCATCGCTAGAACCAGTTTATCACCGTCTTCGTTTCAATCTCCGGTCAACAACAAACTTCGGATCTCCAAATCCTCGACCGGAACTAAAGAATCTTCAAGTTGTAGTAAGATTACTCCTTCGCTCGCAGATGCTCTCGTTCACTATGCGTCCTCTAATGTTACTCCTCAGCAAACACTCTCTGAAATCTCTATTACCAAGAAGGTAATAAAACAGATGATCCTTTTATTTTAATATTTAATTATTTTCTCTGTTTTACAATTTATATTAAATATATATTGTTTAGAGATTTTTTACATTTATTAAAATTTTTTTTGTATTTTTCCTCTATTAATATTTATATAATTTTATCTCATTAGTAAATTTATTAAAATAATAAGAATAAAACTATAAATTTTAAAAAATTCTATTCTGAAAATTTAAAACAAAAAATAATTTCAAATATGTAACATAAATACAAAAGTACGAAATCAAATTATTACACAAAATTTTATGCACTATATATTGAAATCATATATAAACTCAAATAAATTTAAAACTATACTTAATTTGAAAGCAAAAATAATATTTAAATTTAAAAAAATAGCATTAAAAACATAAATTGACATACCATTAAAAAGATCTTAAAGTTACAATGCTATATTTTAAAAAAAGAGAGAAAATATTAAATAAATAAAAAACTATTTACATGCATTTTAAACTGTAAACATCAAATTCTTAAAAATGAACAAATTAAATTACATCAGGTATTAGAGAAGAAATCGCCATGCAACTTCATGGTGTTTGGTTTAGGCCACGACAGTTTAATGTGGACAACACTAAACCACGGAGGAAGAACCATCTTCTTAGAAGAAGACGAGTCATGGATCCACCAAACCATAGAAAAAATCCCATCTCTAGAAGCTTACCACGTCCATTACAAAACCAAGTTAACAGACGCCGATGCTCTAATGTCATCGGAGAAAGACCGAGAAGAGTGCCGTCATGTAGTGTCATCAACAGATCTTAGGGTTTCTACATGTAAGCTTGCGTTGAAGGACTTACCAGAAGTTGTGTACGAGACGGAGTGGGATTTAATCATGGTGGATGCTCCAACAGGGTATACTGAAGAATCTCCGGGAAGGATGACGGCGATTTACACGGCGGGGATGATTGCGAGGAGGCGGAAGGAAGTAGAGGGGACGACGGATGTGTTTGTGCATGATGTTGATAGGAAAGTGGAAGATGAGTTTACAATGATGTTTCTTTGTAGAGATTATATGATTGAGCAAGAAGGAAGGTTACGTCATTTTGCGGTGCCTAGTCACCGGAACTATAGTGTCTCCGGTGGTAAATTATGTCCTTAATTAGCTAGGGAACAAAAATAATATATTATTTAATAATGCAATTTTATAGTTCTCTATTTATGTAAAATAATATTATTATTACTCATTTACAACTACGTATAGTAGAAGACTTCAAATTTAAATCTCATCGTAAGGTTTAATCAATGATCTAGACTACAATAAAGTTTTATTGATTAAAAACCCTAAGCAACTGAAATTTTATTATTAGTTAACTAATGTAAGAGTATATATATATATATACCCTTTAATTAATTCAATGGTGATATATTCCCTTAACCATTTTATTTATTTTAGACAAGTAACATTAATATTGGGTCAGTTTAAATTTAAACGAGAAACTTAATGGGCCTATTAAAATAATAGCCCACAACCATTAAAATGGTCAACGGTTTCTTAATAGTCGCTTCCTTCGTCCTTCTCATTGTTTTCTCCATTTCCCAGCAATGGTGTAACCTCGAAAACTCGGTACTAATTAATGAATCAATCGACAATAAATTGAGAAGGATTAAGAGAGATCTGCGTTTTTCTAGATATGAGGAA
>KE159201.1:10046-20679 GCA_000411055.1 Leavenworthia alabamica | reverse complement strand
TGGCAGAAATGAACAGCTTAAATGTCACAGTTAGTGATGAGATTCAAGCTATTCTGTTCCTGAATTCTCTTCCTCAAAGTTATGATCAGTTGAAGCACACTCTTAAGTATGGCAGGGAAACACTATCACTTGAAGAGATCATTTCAGCTGCACGATCAAGGCAAAGGGAATTGTCTGAGGACTTGAGGATGGAAAAGAATGCTGGGATAAATCTGTATACTCAAGATAGAGGAAGACAACCGAAGAGGGAGGCAAATGATTCAAAGGGAAGAGGCTGAAGCAAGTCAAAAGGAAAATCCAAAGTCGTGTGTTGGTATTGCAAGAAAGAAGGACATTTGAAAAAGGATTGTTATTCACGGAAAAAGAAATTTGCAGAGGACAGTGATGGTGATGCAGCAGTAATGATCGAAGAAACTGCAGCTGCTGATGTGTTAAACATAGCAGGGGATGATTCACAAGAAAATTGGGTAATTGATTCAGGATGTACTTACCACATGACTTCAAGAAGGGATTGGTTTGTTAGTTTTCAAGAGAAATGTTCCAGTAAGATTCTCTTAGGAGACTATCACACTGTAGAGATATCTAATATCCACCGGTACTTTAGACTCACTGGGATTCACTCATACAGGTGGTCAAGGTGAGTTGATATTCTACAAACAAGATAGAATGGCTTTAAGAGGAGTTTTAAGAGGAGGACTGTACATTCTTGATGGAGAAACTGTAAAACCTGAGGTTTTTCAAGCTAGTCCAGCAGCTCAGATACCTCTATGGCGTAGTCGACTTGGTCACATGGGTTTCCAGAATCTTCAACGTTTGGTAAACAAAGGGATTCTGAAGAAGAAAGATATCGGGAAAGGAGAATTTTGTGAACATTGTGAATCAGGAAAATCAAAGAAAGTCAGCTTTGGAGTTGGAAAGCATGATACAGAACATCCATTAGATTATGTTCATGCTGACCTATGGGGTTCTCCAAGTGTAACAATGTCTCTAAACAGAGAGCAGTATTTTCTGTCTATCATTGATGACCATACTAGAAAAGTGTGGATCTATTTCTTGAAGACCAAAGATGAGGCATTCACCAGATTCCGAGAGTGGAAACTGTTGGTTGAAAATCAAATCAACAGAAAGGTTAAGTGTCTTAGAACTGATAATGGTTTAGAATTTTGTAATAACATGTTTGATGAGTTTTGTAGGTCACAAGGTTTAGCAAGGCACAGGACTTGCACATATACTCCACAGCAAAATGGGGTGGCTGAGAGGATGAACAGAACGATCATGGAAAAGGTCAGATGCTTACTCAGTGAATCAGGATTAGAGGAGAAATATTGGGCTGAAGCTGCAGCTGTTTCAGCATATATTATAAATCGATCTCCTGCTTCAGCTATTGACTACAATATACCTGAGGAGTTGTGGTTAAAGAAAGAGCCTGGTTATAAACACTTGAGGAAGTTTGGTTCAGTTGTCTATGTTCATATAGATCAAGGCAAGTTGAAACCAAGAGCTCTCAAAGGAGTGTTCTTAGGCTATCCACAAGGAACAAAAGGTTACAAAGTATGGTTACTTAAAGAAAAGAAACTGGTAGTCAGTAAGCATGTAAAGTTCTGTGAAGACAAGCTCTACAAAGATCTGGTCAGAGATGGTTTCAACTGTAAGGACACTGAAGCAAGTGTTTCTGATAAAGTTGTTACTGAGTTATCTACTATGAACATAAAACCTTGTACTGGGACATCATGTCAAGGTGGAGTCAATCAGACAGATAACTCTCAAGGTGGAGCTAGCTCAGGAAATTCAATACCTAGTGATGAGTCAGAAAGTTTTTTGGAGACTCATTCAGAGTCTACTAGAGATGATGCAGCAAGTCTGACAAACTATCAGCTTGCGAGAGATAGAGCCAGAAGGCTAAACATACAGCCACCTAAAAGATTTGATGAAGAGGAAAACCTCTTTGCATTTGCATTGGCTGCATCGGAATTGGTTTGTGGTGTAAGTGAACCTGAAAGTTACAGTGAAGCAAGGTCCAGTAAAAACTGGAATAAATGGCATGGTGGGTGTGATGAGGAAATGGATTCTTTAAAGAAAAACCATACCTGGGACATTGTAGATAAGCCAGAGAATCAGAGGCTAATAAGCTGCAAATGGCTATTCAAGTTGAAACCAGGTATGTCAGATTCTGAGTCTCCTAGATACAAAGCTCGGTTAGTGGCTAGGGGATTTACTCAGAGAGAAGGTATAGACTACCAAGAAGTGTTTGCACCAGTCGTTAAACATGTGTCTATTAGAATGCTATTGTCTGTAGTTGTAAATTTAGACTTAGAACTGGAACAAATGGATGTGAAAACAGCATTCTTGCATGGAACACTTGATGAAGAACTTTATATGTCTCAACCAGAGGGATATGAAGTTGGAGATCCAGAGAAAAAGGTTTGTCGACTGAGAAAGTCACTTTATGGATTGAAGCAAAGCCCCAGACAGTGGAACAAACGTTTTGATCAGTTTATGACTGAAAATGAGTTCACACGAAGTGAACATGATCTTTGTGTTTACACAAAGTTAATGGGAGATGAAACTTATGTATATTTGCTGTTGTATGTGGACGACATGCTGATTGCAGCAAAGGATATGAAAAATATCCAGACACTTAAGGATAAATTGAGTTCATTTTTTGAAATGAAGGATCTAGGCAAAGCTAAAAGAATACTTGGGATGGATATCATTAGAGACAGAGGAAAAGGTGTCTTGTACTTATCTCAAGCTGAATATCTGAAGAAAGTCATACAGACTTTCAGAATGGAGGAAGCAAAGCCTACACAAACTCCTTTGGGAGCACATTTCAAGTTGGCCTCGGTAAAAGAAAGTGAAGAAGAGCTGAACACAGAGGTAACTCCCTACTCATCTGCAGTAGGTAGCATGATGTATGCCATGGTAGGATCTAGACCAGATATTGCTTATAGCATAGGAATGGTTAGTAGATTTATGAGCAGACCAGGTGCTATGCATTGGGAGGCTGTTAAATGGTTATTGAGGTACTTAAAGGGTTCAATAAACTTGTGCATATCTTTCATCAAAGATAAAGAGATAAAGATACAAGGTTATTGTGATTCAGATTTTGCATCTGATCTGGATAAAAGAAGATCAATATCAGGCTACGTATTCACTGTCGCAGGAAACATTGTAAGTTGGAAATCAAATCTTCAATCTGTCACAGCTCTGTCTACAACAGAAGCTGAGTATATTGCATTATCTGAGGCTGTTAAGGAAGCTATATGGTTAAAAGGTTTATTGAAGGATTTTGGTTTTGAGCAGAAGTGTGTCTGCATTTGGTGTGACTCCCAGAGTGCTATTTGTTTGTCAAAGAACTACGTTTATCATGAGCGTACTAAGCATGTAGCAGTAAAGTATAATTTCATCAGAGATGTTCAAAGTGAAGGTGAAATTGAAGTAGTTAAAATTCATACAAGTCGAAATCCAGCTGATGTTCTTACAAAAGTTGTATCAGTGGGCAAGTTTAACTCGGCGTTGGACTTGCTTAGGATTACTCGATGTTGAATAGGAGCCAACAGGCTCATTGCTGGTGAGGTTAAGTCATTAGCAAGCAGGTTTTCCACGGAAAGATATCAAAGGTTGTTTTGGCGGTAAAAGCTTCAAACAAGGTGGAGTTTGTTAAAGATGTGTTTATCAGCTTGGTCAACCCTTCTCAAGAAGTCAACACTTTGAAGCCGGTTTAATGTCAGCTGATTTCCGGTTCGGATTAATTAATGGTTTTCGGTTTAAAGTCGGTTAAGTGTACCAGTTGTTATAAAACGACTGTTAAAGTTGGTTGAGTTTGTTGAGTGAAAAACAGAGCATTGTAACGTCATCTTCATCGTTTTCTTGGAGCTGTGATTCTCGGGTTGTGAGATCACAGTCTTGTTTTTGATTCTAGTGGAAAGCTTGCTGGTGACTGCCAGCTCCAGGGACGTAGTCTTCACTCCGAAGGCGAACCCTGGGTGATCAATTGCTCTGTGTCGTCTCTGTTTCATTTTAGCAAAGTACAAATCCATTTACTGAGTGAGAGAGTCATAGNATTCTCGGGTTGTGAGATCACAGTCTTGTTTTTGATTCTAGTGGAAAGCTTGCTGGTGACTGCCAGCTCCAGGGACGTAGTCTTCACTCCGAAGGCGAACCCTGGGTGATCAATTGCTCTGTGTCGTCTCTGTTTCATTTTAGCAAAGTACAAATCCATTTACTGAGTGAGAGAGTCATAGAGAGATAGATCTTTAGCCGAGTATTATTGAACGTGAATTCCGCATTCAACAGTATGTAATTAATATTTAAGTTGTATATATAATATTTAATATTTATATAAAATTTTTATCAATATTAAACTATTTAAGTATATGGATAAATTCTAAAAAGTTTTACAAAATATAATACATCAAAAATACTGTTGGTTTAGTTTATAAATGAAATGTTTAGTTACTTAATATCAAATATTGCAATCCATTATTCGATATTAAATTTTGAATGCTATGCTTTTGTAGTGACTTTCAACTATTTAATGTGAATCAAACATACATAAGAGCTTTAAAACATATAAAGTAAGAAAAGGGACTCACCTTTTTGAATTTAATATTCTAATCGTCTCACCTGAAATGAGTAAAAAGAGAAAATTTAATAATATATAACTTGATTCATAAAATTACAACTTGCAAGTGTTATATATACTCTTTATACCCACATATAAGGGAATAATAGATTAATATAATATAATATTTTAGAAAATATATGAGCATTGTCTCTAAAGTATGGGTGTTCAATACTTTTATAAGTTTTTTATAAACCCTAAACAACAACAAAATATGTTTCCGACCGTAACATTTTCTTGTTGTTGGAAGTTAGCATATGAAAATAGCATAAAATATAAAATAAGTATAAATTGCTAATAATAACCCTTAAAAGAATATTATAAAAAGTATATATTATACAAGCTAGGATGGGTCAATGAGACAATGACGAAAGAAACAAGGAACTAAAGGAGCCAAACAAAACAAAAGAGAGAATGAAGATAAAAGACATCATAAGAAGACAATGGCATGTATGGTTCCTTAGATCAAATCAGATCTTGACCATAGTCCATAGTTTAGCCAATGGTCGACTCAGCTAGATCTGAGATCTTTGTCTAAACATGTGACATGTCTACACCACACCACTCATATATACTTTTTATACTTATCAGGATATTATAATTAATATAATATAAGATGCCATTTCAAATGTGATTCAAATTATATAAACCGAGATCAAGCTAGTTAGAATTTTTTATGTCTTCTAACTAAAAGGTGCATTGAACTTAACATGTAGAATGGTTTGAGTCACAACAGAATAATTTCATGGAATATTGACAAAAAATGAAATTATTATAATAATTATTTAGATAAATGACTGTATATATTTTTGTTACGTAAAATAACATACAGTAAATCTAGGTTAAAATAATATTTTATTCGCACTAATGTATAATACGCAAGTTTTATCTACCAATATCGACATAAATATATATATATATATTATATTATAGTAATATTAGAGATCGTGTATATATTAGGTAACGAGCCAAGTAGCAAGTACAAAACAAGTGACTAAACTATAACTCACTGTTCTTTTGTTTACTGTTTTGTTCTTTAGTTTTAAACTTTATATAATGTTCATACAACCACATATTATTCCATTTTCATTACGTAACTAAACAAAATAAACATTTGAAAATAAAGAAAAATGAGATATATAAAATCAAAAGTACCAGTGGAGGTGGTGATGAATCGAAGAAGAAGACTATTAATTCTTCTCTGAGTGTTTTTTTGTAAGTGTGAAAATATGAATATGAGACTTTTGTTTTGGAAACAACTCTCTCTATCTTCTTCTGTATTTATGTTAGTGTTTATATTCGTATATAATAATAATGTCATACATGTGAATATTTTTTTATATATATTATCCTCAATCTACATTTTCATGCCACGTATTTTTTTGTTATTTATATCTTTATTTTTTTATTCGAAAGATATAAAAAATTCTCGACCTCGAAAATTACGATTTCTAGTCTCTTCTAGTGTTTTTTACGCAACAAGCATAAGATGGATTTTCCCAAAAATGCAATAAAAACTTCGAATTTACTTTGCATTATAAAATACTAATAAGATAGAATAAAAATTTAGTTTCTTTTGATATTACTTTGCATTATAAAACAACGAATTAATTTTAGAAAATTATATGTAACAGTTAAAAAATCTTGGTATTAGACTAATAATGCACCCTGCTTAACCGTTTATCTAAACCAGCGCACGATTTTTAAACCGGTGATAAACGAAATAAACCAAATGTAAACCGATGGTGAATCGAATTATTTTGTGCATTGTACCTCCGGTTTTGTACTCATAGCTTTCGTGGCACATATCTCACATGTCATGTCCGTAAAATTAAGAGCAAAATTTTGTCGTTCGTTGTTAAATTTTGTCGTCTTAATCTTATCGTGTCGTATACTTATTAAAAATGTCATTAATTTAGAACTGAGTTCATTATTTATTTATTTTATAGTGAAATTTATAACGTTATTTTATCACCGGATCGAAAAAGTTAAGACTTGTCTTATCTCATACTCCGTTTTCTAACTTATCTGTATAGCGATGATTACGCTCTCATTATTACACAGATGATGAAATTAATATTATAGTTTTTTTATTTTAATTAATATTAAATTTCAATTGGAAACATTTGTACAATAATTTATATTATAAGTCATGGTACGATTGATAATGACTCACTAACTTAAATATCGGTGTATAAATAATTATTTTATTTCGGCTAGGTGGCAAAATAATGATTAATCTTAATAATTGTTTAATTTCGTTAGTTTTTTTCTATTGATTTAATTATTATTACAATTATGTAAATTAAACTGAATTATTATTTTGCAGGCTATAACTTGGTTTCTACTGAAATGAAAACGCCGGTTACGTTTCTACGAGATCGGCCCAGATAAGTTGGCAAATGATATATTTGTTTTGGGTTTTTATGGGCCTAATGGGCCTCACAGTTAGACCCATCATGAAACTCTGATAATAATATATATCAGACTGGCGCTAGAACGAAATGGATATTTCATTTTCAAACACACAAAATCGAAATCCCTAGAGCAGTGAAGAAGACGAAAATGGCAACTACTCTCTTCATTGCTCTCCAATGTTGCGAATGCTCAACGATGCAGGTGAATTCGAACTCCCACTTCTTTCTCTCTGTGTTAAATAATATGCATATGCTTAGATTTTAGGGATTTTGTTTGTGGAATCGTAGGTGAAGCAGAAGAAGAAAAGCAATAAATGGATTTGTGTGATATGTAATCAGAAGCAATCAGTGAAGAAAGTGTTTGCTCAGGGATATAAAGCTAAAGAGATTCGTTTCTATGTTCAGTCCTTTAACATGTCTCGCAAAGTAGCTGATGAGGAGGTAGATAAGTTTTGTGAAGTTAACGATGATGGAGAAATTAGTGAGGAGGTTTCAGATGTTCGTAGAAAGAAGAAGCATTCTGATTGGAGTGAATATCTTGATTCTGATTTATCTAATGTTTCCAGGAGAGTAACTGATGAAGAAGAAGAAGAAGATGGTGAGTGTAAAATCTATTACTACTTTTGCAAATTTGAGAGACTAATTTGATGAGCTCTGTTTTTTCAGATGTGAAGATTGTGACTGAGATGCCCAAAGATATGTTCAAAAGGACTAAGCTGAACAAATATTCTAATGCTTCTTTCTCGGTTACACAAGGTGTGAAGATAGATGATAATAAGCTCTTAAAACCTTCCTTCAGAAGCAGCATCAACAAAAAAACAGATCTTCACAAAGGTTGCAGATGGATTTACTATACTATAGTATAGTAAATTAGTAACTGTGGTAGTTTCGATAGTGTAGTAACTATACCAACCTTCTTATTTGTTGCAGATGAAGTAATGATGATGAACAAGGTTACTAAGCCAGCTTCAAAGTGGGAAGCTTACTTGATTGAAGATGACGAAAGAGAACAACAAGCACCACCAAATGGTGGAGAAAAAGCTTCGAAGGTAGAAGATGACATCGGAGAATGGGAGAAAGCAGTTACGGAGATAACTTCTGAGTATCAGATAGTAGACGAAGAGGTACATCCAGATTTCATGTGAGCAGAGGTATACTAAGTTTTGCAAATTATTAGAAATATGCTAAGAGTAAAGACCAAACAAAACTAAAGAAGGTTCAAAAGAGTTGAGATCCCATTTAAATAGAAAAGTTGCAAAGAAGAGAAAATAAAAACTAGTTTAAAGAGATCATCCTAAAAGTTTTAAAACTAGATAAAAGAGAGAGTGCATTCACTCGGTTGAGGAGATAGCGAACTGGTCATCGATAGAAGACACAGCTGGTGGGTTAGCAGAGACTCTCAGAACATCCATAGCCTCAGTAACTTTAGCCTTCAGAGCTTCAGGTGACTCGAGAAGGTGTAAGATCTCGGCTTGGTCCATCTCTAGTAACATACCAGTAACCTTAGCTGCATAGACTGGCTCCTGCTGCTCCACAAGTGGGAAAAGCTTCTCCCCAAGCATCTATCATTTAGAAGAAATAAATCATCAACGGATCTAACCAAATGCCAAGTCTTAGATGAGATAAAGAGACAAACCTGTGGGTGATCGGCCGGGCTAGCTGAAGCCAATGCAGAGGTGAGCTTAGAAATTGGGAGGATGGGAGACTTATGCTGGTGTTGAGGAGCATTGTGAGGCATTGCAGATGGCATAATACCTTGTGGAGCAGTTCCTTCCATGCCATTCCTCCTATTGCCTGCGCCTCCCATGAATCTCATTCCTGAGCTACCATTGTTCTGTAACATCTGCCAGTTCCAGATAACAAGCAAACCTCAAAAAACTATTTCAAATTCATATAAATGTGTTTAAGATAAACGACATAAGTCACTCAAGACAGAAACTTTACTTGTTGCTGCGGGAAGTGTTGATGCATGTTATTAGCACCACGCCTGAATCCAGGACGAGGACCAGGCTGGTTTTGCCTCTGAAAAGGGTAAGGCATCACGAAGTTGGCTTGACCAGTACCTGGACGCATCCCAGGCATGAATTGAAGTTGGTATCCATATCCCATAGGATGTGACGGCACCAGACCTTGTCCGTTCTGGCCAACATACATTGGAGGTTGTGGTCCCGACATTGGCCCTCCTAATGGGTGAGGGTGGAACCCAGCGATTGGTGACATTGTCCCAGGTGATCTGATCTGAGTGAACAGAGTCTGAAAACAAAGTAAAGTCAATTTTAGCTTACAAATGTACAGTATAGGTTCAGGGCTAAGAACCTGAAGATGAGCTCGCCTCTCTTCCTTGCGCTGAGCCAAGGCGATGTAAAGAGGTTTCCTTCCTATCATTTTCCCATTCATTTCACTCAGCTGCATATAAAACCATCATCTCCAATGAACAGTTTAATACGAGCGACATAAATATGAGTAAAAAGATATGAACTTAATTAGCAGAAACGTACAGCTCTTATAGCTTCTTCAGGATTGGAATAAGCAACGAAACCAAACCCTCTGCTTAAGCCTTGTGGATTCATCATAACCTACACATAACCACAAACAAAACATTTTACTAGAGCTCACGTAAAAAAAAACTTAGAACATTGAATAACACACAAACCTTGCATGAGGTAACATTCCCATACTCAGAAAACATCTCCTTAAGCTTCTCATCATCAATACTATCATCAAGGTTTTTCAAATACAGATTCGAACCTTGTAACTTCTCAAGCCTACTTAACCTCTCTTGTTCAAACTTCTTCCTCAATTCCTCTTCCCTCTCAGACTTTTTCTGAGCTCTACCAACATACAACACATCATCACCTAGACTAATACCATTCATCCTCTCAACAGCATAAGCAGCTTCTTCAGGATTCTCAAAGTTAACAAACCCAAAACACCTAGAGTTTCCACTTTGATCCTTCATCACAACAGCACTTGAAATAACTCCATATTTCCCAAACGTCTTCTTAAGCTCATCATCAGTAATCTCTTTAGGAAGATTCTTAACATAAACGTTAGTAAAACGTGGAGCCATACCATTCTCACCACGACTACGTTCTTGACGACGAACAAAGTGACCAACAAAGACTTGCTTATCATTAAGCAACATACCATTAAGCTTATCAATAGAAGCCTGAGCGGTTTCTTCTTTCTCAAACTGGACAAAACCATAACCTTTTGATCGTCCAACAGCATCAGTTGCAACCTTACAAGAGAGAATAGCTCCAAAACTCGAGAACGTATCATACAAAGCTTTGTTATCGATCGAAGCATCTAGGTTTTTGATGAACACATTGCCTTTTCCACTTAAACGAGTGCTTGGATCACGGTTTGAGAGCATGATCCTTATAGGTCTGTCTCTCATTGGAGTGTAGTTAAGCCTATCCATCGCTCTCATCGCTGATCCGACAAAAAAAAAATCATTACACAACATCACAACATGTTCATGAACAATTTTTTTTATTACATTATAATAATATTATTCAATATTGAATAATATAAAGTGGATATATATATATATATATGTATATGTATGTATTATTACCATCATCAGGGT
>KE159200.1:24097-48087 GCA_000411055.1 Leavenworthia alabamica | reverse complement strand
TTCAAGCTTACAGATTTTAGCATGTCCATAAGGTTTACTGCTACAACGACTTTAACTGAAAACCTTCACTAACCAAATCTCCGAGAAGATTGAAAGAATGTTGGTGAATCTACGGTTAGCAAGGTACGTTTCTTGAGTGATGATGGCCTGATTATTATCATCTACTAATAATATTTGGTGATGTAGTGGTGAGAAAATCCGACTCAGCGCCTTTGATGACCATGCAACTATGTTGGATAAGATATTTAAGAACAAAGATTCTGAATCATGTATCATGCTGGCGACAAACATAAATCCAAAACTTTTTGGAGGTATAATTTAAACCACAACCCGTATTTGTAGTCAATGACCCACTAACAAATTAACTTTCATATGTAATAGGTGATCTATATTTGAATGTTACCTCTGGCACAAATTTCTATTTTGATGAAGAAGTTGAAGACACACGTTCCTTCATTGAAAGGTAGTACAAGTTCATATTCCGTTTATATTACATTGTTTAAGTATCTTCCTTATCTGGAGTCAATCAGTTTGAAGAGTAGCAACTCCATTGAAAAATACCAGGGTGTTCACAAGATTGAATTGGTCACAATTACATAATTGAATGACTACATTGTCACTGCAACTTCACAGGTTTGTTTCAGTCATTTGTATTCTCAGATTTGTTTATTAACTCCATATATAGTTAAGGATGAATGCAGAGATAACGTTTTACAAACAACCTAATATTATTTTTGGTTAGGAAGCTGAGTTCCTTTGCACATCTAAGATCATAGATGTCCAATCTGAATGTGGATGGAGTTTCATTTCATGCTCATCATGTGGAAAGAAAATGACTAAAGATGAAACATCACTGGTTTGCACAAATTGTAGCTCTCCTAACGGGGTTGGAGATGTCAAGTAATTTTGAGTTAATGATATTTTCCTTAAATTTTATGCTTGACTAACGCCTTTAGAATTAGCAGGTATAACGTTGAGATGGTAGTCGATGATGGTACTTCCAGCACTGTCTTCGTAGGTTTTGACAATGCAATATCAAAGTTCACTAACATCCAAGCCAACAAACTTGCAGCTGAAATGGTATTCGTCCATCACTTAACTCTCTGTTTTTAATATTTTTATTACAAACACAATAGCAATTAGTTATTATTAAACAGAGAGATCTTAGTCACAGTTTGGAGGATGCAGCTAACATTCCTAACATTATCACTTCTATCATTGGAAAGACATATACATTTCAAATAAAACTTACTCCCTTCAACTTCACTTCTTTCCACCAGTCTTTCACTGTTTCCCGCATCTTCAAAACACTTGTTGAATTACATAAGACAATATTTTCTGTTAAGGTCAATTATATTTTTCATTTACTTTTTTTTCCTTCTAATATGTAAATCATGTTTTCCTAACAATATAATTTCATCCCCTCTACATGAAGCTTTTGGTGAGACATTAAACACTGGGTCAATAATCGATGATGCTGGAAAAGAAAAACCACCAACCCCATCCGAGACTCATATGAAAAAGAAAAGATTGCTTAGCAATATTGCTGATTTGAAAAGAAGAAAAAGAATATGACTTAGTATTAGTAGAGTTAAATTTAGTAATGTTTTCATCCATCAATGTTTTTATCTTTGATAGCTTATTTCATATTCTAAAACTTTTTTGGAGTTACTTTTCAATCCAATTTATTGAATGTCATATAATATTCATATAAATAAAAGTAAATGTGGACATATAAACTAATATAGTGTTTACTAATATATAATAAGAGGTACATAAATATTGCAATATTTTCGTTAATTTCTGCATCTTAATATATAAGTTGTCATTAGGATGAAATTATAAATTGTAATATTTACTTTATCAAATAACTTTCATTAGACATATTTTTAAATTAGTAAGTAATATGATGCTGATCTTAAATAGTAAATATTTAGTATAGAGTTTAAAGAAAGGAAAAAATATTAATAGAATCTATAATACCATTTAGTTCGGAAATCATTATATTAAGAAAATTGAATGTCATAATATTCTTTATTTTATTACCTTGATTGTGTCTCACATTCATAGTTTTTCATCTTCCTCATAAGAATTGACAACATCTACATATGAAACGTATTCAATTTTCTTTGTAAAAAAATCGAAGATGAAATCAAAAACGAACGCAGAGAGAAGAAAAAATAAAGAAGAGGGAAACATTAATGAGAAACTAGGTGTGGTGAAGAACAAAACAGAATTCAAAAAAAAGAAACGGGAAGATGTGTTATTGAATTTTGTCATTTATCATTTANAAAAGTTTGAAACAATATTTTGTGAAAGTTTTAAAATAATAAATTAAAAATGTATATTATATCATTTTTTAAAAAATTAAAAAAATATTCTATTTTAAAACTAAAACTAAAATATATCTTAACTTGGATAATAATATGATTAAACTAAAAATATATACTTACTAAATTTTAACCTTTCAAAAATTATGTAACTTGTAAATATTATTAAAATTATTTATTCACAAAAATAAATTAAATTGTTCAATACGTACACTGTTGTAATGTATCTTTGTGAATGAAGAAACTAATATAAATGAGTTATATAATAGAAAAATAAACGTTAAGTTTATTTAGAAATTTTAACCATTATAAAACATACAAACTTAGATGGTTCTATAGAAATAGTATTTACTATTTTTTGAAAGTATGCAAAAAATCAAAACAAACATATAGATTATTATAACAATAAGTGGTTGCTGATTTATAATTAATGTTTTGTGTAATTTAATATCATTATAAAAAATCATCATAGTGTGTAGTTAATAAAAAATTGTATTGCTCTATTGATTTAGATATAAATCATACAAATGCAACAAATGAAGATGATTCCATAAATTTAGAAAAATACTTACCTTAGATACTTATGGATTTGTTCGTTATTGGAGCAAATGGAGACTTTAAAGATTTACGACAGTAGGTTAAAAAAGAGAAAGAGAGAAAAAGAGAAAGAAAGAGAAAAAGAGAAAAAGAGAAAGAAAGAGAAAAAGAGAAAGAAAGAGAAAAAGAGAGAGAAAGAGAGAGAAAAAGAGAATGAATAAAATATTAGATGGAGGGTGATAAGAAAGAAGCATAATTTTTTTTTTTTATATAAAATGCAAAATTAAAAGTTTTAGTTTAAAACACGTAATTTGCAATCAGTTTTTTTATTAAAAATAATAATATATATAAAATTAGCTTAAAAAGTGGAGGTAGTGGTTTAGTGGTTTTCTAATAATTTTTAAAATAAATATAAATAAAAATAATTTTATTAATATAAAATAAATTGAGAAAAATTATGGTGATGACACCTCATCAAAACATTACGTGTCAAACAAAGAACGCATCAGTTTTTTGTTATAATTACTTGTCAATTAGTAAATATAGATATGTCATTTATTTGTGGCTTCAATGTACAGAACAATGTAAAGAAGCTCGCCGTATGCGGAGAGCAATCATCATTGAACGGAAGAAAAGTAGACAACTAAAAGGTTATAGTAAGATTTAAATAAATTTATTTGACTTTCTTAAATATTTATAATAGTAAGCTATAATGGTGTTTTCATAATCGTATGTTTCAATTACAGTTGAAGGTGGTTCCATCTCTAATGGTGTCTTTGCATGCCAATTTTGTTCATCATTGTTATGGAAAGCTGAAACAAAAAGACAATATCTATGCTGCCAGCAAGGGCGTGTGAAGCTACCGAAAGTTAGATCTACACTAACAGAACTAGATAAACTGTACAAAGAATCATCTGATTTCCGGAATAACATCCGTACATATAACTCTATGTTATCATTTACTTCAACCGGTGGGAAGATAGACCATAAAATAACACGAACAAAATGACCATATACTTACAGAATCCACGGCCAAAATTATCATAGTATTGGATCTTTGCTACCTATCGATGGAAATGCACCAAGCTTTTTACAGCTTTACATATATGATACTAAAAATGAAATAGAAAACCGTATGCAGAAGATGGCAAACCCCGGAAGAAGCAAATGTGTAGATAAAGACATTGTTGCTAAGTTGATAGCAATGCTAAATGCAAATAACAACTTAGCAAAAGTGTTTCGAAGTGCAAGGGATATATATGAAGATGGCGATGGTACATAATTTAATATGAGATTGATCAGTCAGAAAAGTAAATAAAAACAATATGAGTTACCATATTTTAAGTTAACGTAGGGTTAAGTTAAAATAAAACTTACATATGCTTTTTCTTTAGTGTTTAGTTATTACAATATCTAAAATATGTGTAGTCCCAATTAAAACCCAAAATCTGAAGTCACATTCTATAATATTATATATTATTGTGATTCATAATTTATAAACTCATAATTATATAATATTTTCATCCAATATATTTTATTATTCATATTGTTATATAAACTCATTATGTGTCTTTCCTTTTAAAATACAGGTATAATTATGTAAATAAAATTTTGTATTTTTAAACTCATTAAATTTCATGCCAAATTTAAAAAAAAAACTAATTCCGTATTTCTTACAAATAATTACAAATAAGCAAAACATAAACAATTTCAACCAATAAAAAAATCAAATACCATTATTCATTATTTTAAATTTAATTTATAAAATGAAGATAAATTTAAAAATAAACAAATATATTAACTTTTAGAGATATTTTAATAATTCATTAAAATAAAATTAGTAAAAAAAGCTTGCCACTAGTATGTATATATAAACACCATTTGTTTATTTCTCTATAGTTCATCTGCATATAAATAATATACTAGACTGTGTTTATTGAGTTGAAGCCTATATAATGAATCATTGTTGGTATTTAGTGGATTTAAATTATGGAACTGATGAAAACATAGTTGTTGAGATTGGATGTAAATGATAGCTTGGCTAAAATAATTGGTGATAAATGTAATTTTCTTCAATATCATAAAGCTTTCAAAACGATTAAAAATAAAACATTAATAAACTACATAATAGCTAAATTAATAAGTTTCAAACAATTTGGATAAAATCATCATTTTCTTATAAAAAATAAAAAAAAATCAAGACTTGCCACCAACTTATTTCTTATAAACGAAGAAAAAAAGTACCGAAATAATATGACTTTCGATTAAGTTTAAATGCACACGAATTCAAAAGTCTTCAAAATTAAAAATAATATAAAATAGCTTTATCGATAGTAAATCTACTTCAGTCAGCACCATAAAAACAAAAATTTAAGAAAATATTTTCAAATAAAAAATGCAATAATGTTTGATGAAGGATGATCATAAATGGCAGCAGAGTACGCATAGTATTATATTCTATAATATATGAACTTTAGAACCAATTTAATAATTGGGTGTTTGGTCTAGTGGTATGATTCTCGCTTCGGGTGCGAGAGGTCCCGAGTTCGATTCTCGGAACACCCCGCCTCAGTTTGAGGATCCTTTCTAATTATTTCATTTTTTTCCTCTCTCGGATTTAGCTAATGCGTGCCATATTTTGTGGGTCAGAAAACCTATTGAAGTGACTGTTATAGAGTTACAGCCCAAACTAGCCCAACAGGCCCAACGGGCTTAATGAATATCTGTCAAAAGTGGAATGTTAAGGTTTTTTAAAACTTTTATCATATTTTAACCTCTCGAATTTAATGAACGAATTAAAAAGCATACCATATTGTGGGCCAGTAAACCTAGTAAAGTGAGTGGTATAGAGTTACAGGCCGAAATAGCCCAATGGGCCTAATGGGCTTAATGAAAATCTGTCGAAGCAACCGTACAAAGCGGGGAATGTTATATGACATCCTAGTCAATAATTAAATAACGCAGTGGACATTGGAGACTTTAATTTCTCAAAAATAAAATTATGCATAACATAAAAAAAAACAATAAAGTCACTATTCCCTATTACCTACAAGATAATCACAGATCTACTATTGGTGGTCCATACCCGATTCAACTGTAAAATAATCAAACTAGTACTATTTGATATAACATAAAAACTTATCGATGTTCCCAACCAGATTTACAATTAATTTCATTTAAATCTTATTATTAAAACGCATAATCTAGTTATCTATATGCTCTAATTAATTCCACATCAAATAAAATATATCATTAGTTGACAAAACTGTATATATGGATTTTATATTGGTAACCAACGATACTAGGACCAAGCGGTGACGCATTTAATTGTCAGTGCCACTAACCAGACGTTCAGTACTTTATTAGGTGCAACAATAGATAAACATATCAATAAATGTCACCGATTCATATGGTTCATATAATATAAAGTATTTGTTGATAAAATTCAACATGTGAATACAAGAAATTTATCAACTATAGCATTTAATTTAACGATATGGACTTACATCTTCATAATAATGATCTTTCAACCTAAGATGGTTCACCTATTAATTTTTTTTACCTTATCATTACCCAACTAGTTTCTCTTTCCATTTTTAACCATAACCTAACACTGTAGCTCTTAAAAAGGCAATCAAACAAACAAGTATTTACTATTTAGTTTAAAATAACCAAACGTTTCTTCTGAACAGTGTAGCTGAGTTAGAGAGAAAAGCCATGGAAGCAATGAACGATACTGTGGAGCAGAGCTTGAGAGAGATGAGAGAAACGTTTGCTAGCGGGAGAACTAGGAGTTTGAAGTGGAGGAAGACACAGATAGGAGCTATATTTGAGATGGTTAGAGACAATGAAGACAATATCTGTAATGCTCTGTTTCAAGATTTGGGAAAACACAGTACTGAAGCTTTTAGAGATGAGATTGGTCTTGTCATGAGATCAGCTACTGTTGCAATCGACTCTCTTGATAAATGGGCTGTCCCAAAAAAGGTGATAATCAATACTAAGCATACGTAGTTATGAAATTTATAAGATCTATAATTGGATTTGTTTTAATAAATTATTCTCTTTTTGATGGAAAAAAAAACAGAGCAACCTTCCTCTGTTGTTCTACCCTGCAAAAGGGAGAGTAATATCAGAACCATACGGGACAGTTCTTGTTCTGTCTAGCTGGAATTTTCCAATATGTAAGATTGGGATCTTGAATTTAGTTAAATTATTCTTTTTAAAAGGCGAGTTATAAATAGTTATTTATTTGTATGTGGTTAGCTTTGTCTCTGGATCCATTGATTGGAGCAATAGCAGCAGGAAATACCGTGTTGCTCAAGTCATCTGAATTAAGCCCTAATGCATCTGCCTTCCTAGCCAAGACAATGCCAGCTTATCTTGATAATAAAGCTATCAAAGTTATAGAAGGAGGACCTGAAGTTGCCACTATTCTCTTGAAGCATCAATGGGAAAAGATCTTCTTCACTGGTATCAATCCATTCATACCTCAACACGTCGATGACTCTGCTCATAATTGATCTGTTCTTCGTTTGTTTGTTTGTAGGTAGTCCGAGGATTGGAAAGATCATAATGGCTGCAGCTGCAGAGCATTTGACTCCTGTGACATTGGAGCTTGGTGGAAAATGTCCCACCATTATTGATCATCACACCATTTCAAAGGACATCAAGGTCTGAAACTTGCTCTGTTTTTTTATTAGTTCTGATTTGACTGAAACATAAAATCTTGATCGTCTAAGTCTCTTAATATTGAATTGTTTGTGATGAATATATTAGACAGTTGTGAAGAGGATCGCTGGAGGAAAATGGGGTTCTTGCAATGGACAAGCTTGTATCTCTGTAGATTACGTTCTTGTCGAAAAGAGTTTTGCATCTTCTATGGTACGTGAATGCACACAACGCAAACGCAATTGCAATTGCAAACTCTGTTTATGGAAGTTTTGTGGTTTTATGTAGATTGATCTGTTGAAGCCAACGATAAAGTCTTTCTTTGGGGAAAACCCTAAAGAATCTGGATGTCTCTCAAGGATTGCAACCAAGCAACATTTTCAAAGACTGTGTCGTCTTCTTAATGATCCACGTGTTAAAGACTCTATCGTCTATGGCGGTTCCACAGACGAAGAGAAGCTGTATACTTTGTTCTAATCATCTTTTCTTGGATCAGAAGAAATCAGTTCCTTATATAAGTTATTTAACCTAATTTTGTTGAACAGGTATGTTGAGCCAACGATCTTGTTGGATCCTCCTCTTGACTCTGACATCATGAATGAAGAGATCTTTGGTCCAATTCTACCGATTATCACTGTAAGTATATTTAAATTATACAATCATACAAATACTTAGTAGACAATAAACTAATTGTTGCTGATTTTGTCTATTTCCCTTGATGTAATGAAGTTACGTAACATCCAAGATAGCATTGGGATCATCAAGACAAAACCAAAGCCACTTGCTATTTATGTATTTACCAAAGACGAGAATCTTAAAACTAGAATCTTGTCTGAAACATCCTCAGGAAGTGTTACATTCAATGACGTCATGATCCAGGTATATATATAGTATACTCTACGTCATATTCGTTTTATTAGCTCGAAAGTCCATTGTTAGAAACCAAAATTGAGATAATCATATCCGTTTCAGTATATGTGTGATGCGTTGCCGTTTGGAGGAGTAGGAGAGAGTGGAATAGGAAGGTATCATGGGAAATACTCATTCGATTGTTTCAGTCATGAGAAGGCAGTAATGGAAGGCACCTTAGCAATGGATCTTGAAGCTCGATACCCTCCATGGAACAGCTTCAAGCTCAGCTTCATTAGACTAGCATTTCGTGAAGCTTACTTTAAGCTTATCCTCCTTATGCTTGGTCTCAAAAGATAAAGTGTGAAAGAAAGATATAAACACATAAATCACAATATACATATATATGTGATTGACCATATCGCTCTTATGTTTGATTTTCATATCTTCACCTAAAATAAGTCAGATTCAAGTGTTTTTTTAAACTTATCACTCAAGCCTTGAGATATCCTATTATATGTAATTTTTGGTATTTGTTTCTACTGGTTAAGTTTCTTAATTAGAGCGGAATAATTTTAGTTTTTTTAATCAAAATCGGATTGCTAGATAACCAACCACTTCGGTGTTATTTTAAAAAATTCAACTCGAAATTCTGAAAACAGTTTTTGGCGAATTAGATTTCACGTGAAAATGCTACTTAATGAACCATAATATGTATTATGAATGAATGTGATGCCTCAAAATTCATATTCATTTTATAATTAAGCATCACTTAATCGTATGTTCCTACATATACTCAAACAAGTACATGGTACTAAACATAGATTGGATCGTATACGTAAAGTGGGTATGTGTGTCTTGTCCAAAGAAAAAAAATACAAAACAAAAGCTGTAGAAAGTTATGGGCACACACACCGTAATAATAGGTTACTGTATCACTGAGCCAGTTTCTTTCATCCCCACCCTAAATAAAGCTCTACCAAAAACCCTAGCTACCTCCTTTTTTTTAATAGTTTTTTTTTCGTTGGTACGTCGTCCTTACTTGCTCCTCTTTATCTCCATTCTGCAACGTTGCACATTATTAATTTCATCTTTACTTCTCTCTCTCTCTTTGTCTGACTCTTGTTATGTCTTTTGTATCTTCTTCAACTCGATTCCAACTAGAAACCAATTACAACAAAATTATATACCAACCAGAAACCATATACTTTATAGTTGGAGAGCTAAAAACAAGGAGGATGGGAGACTTGCGATTCAAGTCATGCTCTTGAGGCTAAACTACATGAACTTCAGGTGATCGATCTAATCGTACGTTTCTTGTTTTCCTTTTTGAATTTTTGGTTGTTCACCAAAGTGAACGTTTGTCATACATAGAACATCTACACATAGTTGCACACGTGTCTGATTTCTTCATGAATTAAGATTAAGTAAGCTAAGTATACATTGCTAGGGTTTCCTTATAACTACGTATAAACATGTGCGTAATTAGATTAGCAATAAAACACAGTGGAATTAATATAACGAGAAGTTATTTGTAGGAATTGTAATATATATTGTTCAGTATTTTACAATAGACTAATGGCTACTAAGTAATCTCTATAATTAATTGGTTTTATTTACCAATCCTTTAACCATATGCATGTGATACAATTAAAAATTTTATAATTACTCCCACGAGTTCCTTCATATAATTTAGTTATACTTTTCCTTTAAATTTTTTAAAGTATTAATTCAAACACCAATTCTATTTTGCTTTTTCTTTTGCATTTTTCAAACACTAATTCATTCTCAAGTAGAACACGATGAGTGTAGAATTGACAACTTATAGGACCAGTACTATCTAATCGTAAAATATTTATAATTTTTTTTGCCTTTCTGTCGTTGTCACTATTTAATTCACTATATAATTAGATTACCTTCAAATCTATAGAGATTGCAGTACGAGTATAAAATAGTTGATGCTATATGAAGAAGATATAATTGTTGAGTAAATAAATCAAGTAGACTTCACTAGACCTTATGAAAATATTATAATTTATGCAAATATTATATTATAAGAATTTCTCGAGTTTATCCAATGGGAGAAGCAACCGGCAACGTCGGCATAAACATGGGAAAAAAACGTATCGAGAACAAAAAAACAATACTTATATGCACAAATAATATTATTTGATTCATTACCGTACAATTTAAATATAAAAATTAAACACATACGTTATACATAATAGGAAACAGACATGCACAATCTTGATTCTTGATCTGATTTGCAATATCGTCTAAGTATTACAATATGAGACCAGAACAATAATTAAAAACACATTACATATATGGAATCAAAATATAAAAAACTCTTGAGTTCTTGATTTAATCAAGATCTTGGTGGGTTTGGATAGAATTGCGTACCTGGTGGCATGAACATAGTCGCCATGTTACTTGAATAGTAACCACCAGAATTAGGATCTACAAACATCGTAGATGATCCTCCTCCGCCACTGTCGGCCACTACTGGAGTATTAAATGGAACTCCTCCTCCACCGCCTCCTGCAGAGGAGCTTTGATGATCGCTTCCTCCACTACCACTTCTCAAGTAGCTGCTTTCAGCGCCTTGGTCATATAGAATTCCTTTAAAGAGATGACCTCCGATGTTTACTGTCGTTTGATAAGCGTACTGACCATCTCCTCCGTCTTCTATGCCACTCATTTTAACACACCGGAAAAGCGCATCTGAGCTCACTTCTGCTGGGAAACTTGCTTCTCCCATTTCTAACCCTAAAAACATAAAGAGATACACATAAAGTTTCAAACTCTAACAGAAACATAAAAATGAACCCAAATAAACATACATTTTGATACTTCTATCAAACATGTTTTTTAAATTTGACGACAATGCAAATAGAAATTAAACAAAACAAAAAACAATACAGAATATTGTATTTTTAAATGGTACTAAACAAAATTGTTTTGGAAGTAGTAAATGGAAAATTAAACTAAAAATATTTGTGTTTTGATTAAACAACAAGTGTTTAATCAAAACACTTACTCTATGTCCGAATAATAAATTGTAGTTAAAACAAAAACCTGCTGGGTCGGATGGTAAACGAGAGGAGGATGTTCCTGGAAGAGTAGCATCCCTATGGCGTTTGGGGATAGTTGAACCACCGCCACTACTACTTCCGCCTCCGCCTCCAGATGTGGACATATGAAGCTGCTGTTGTCTTTCACGGCGTCTCGCAACGGGTATCCACGTGCTTCTAACGTGTGTAGAACAATCAAATCCACGGCTCTTACAACAAGTCCTGCAACGCATGTGAGTGCAATCTTTCTTGGCTTGGTTCCCACAGTCTCGACAGCTTATGGTGATGGATCTTGATGAGGTGGCTAAATCAGTAACGTCGATCTGATGACCTGGATAAAGATCTAAGCTCTGTTGTTGATGTAAAGGATGATTCATGAGCATCTGCTCTGGTGGAATCTGCCATATCTGTGGGCTCGAGCTTGGGTTGATACTATTAGTGTTTGTGTTTGATCTATACCAAATCCAATTTGTCTTTTGTTGTTGTTCTTCTTCTCCGTCACCGTTGTTGTTGTTGTTTCCTCCTAATGAGAAAATCCCAGCCATTTCCGAAGACCTAACACTTCAAACCCTAATGTTGACACAACAATATCCATAATTCAGAAACCCTAATTACCATGAAATCATTAGCCTTCTTTCTCCTTATTTGTCTCTTACTAAATTCTTCTTCTTCTTCTTCTTCTTCTTCTTCTTCTCAAATCGTGGGATCTCTTACTCTTCGAATGGTTTCCAAGATCTTACTCTTGAAACAAAGTGTGTTTACTTAGTTAGTGAGTAGTTGAAGTGAGAGAAAGAAACAAAAGAGGCAAAAGAAAGAAGAATTTAAGCTGTCTGCTTAATTATGAATCTTTATTTTTTCTGTGTAGATCTCTGCAACGCCGCCATGGGCGTTTTTTTAGCTTTCTCTTTCCTCTGCTCTGCTCATCCCTAGAATTTAAGTCTCTCTCTCTCTCACTCTCTTTGCAGATTCTATGAAAACCAAAGTAAAAAGCTTTTGTTTCCTCTTCTCACTTCGGCTTTGTCTGAACAAAACGATTCTAGTTCTGTCCGTATGAAAGTAAAAGGAAAATAAACAAAGAGTCTTTGTCTCTCTTCTATCTCTTCTTTCTCTCTCTATTGATCAACTCAGAGTTTCACACCCACGGGCATGATCCATCGGTCATGACTTTCTTGTTCTCATCCCATGGTCCAGATTTTGCCACGTGGTGAATTGTTTCAATCTTAATTTCATCTTGAAATGGAAGTATTTATTTTTTATAAAGTAGAATTCAATATTTTCTTTGAAGTTAACAAACATATATTTTTGTGGTTATAAAAAAAATTGTTAGCACATGTGTCCGTACAAATTAATCAACCGTATTAATAAATGTTAATTTAAAATACCAAGATTTTTTTTTGTATATATATATATGACATTGTTTGTCTAATCTCAGATAATATTAATTGCTCACTCATCTAGATGCCATAGGGCTCTTTGATCGACTTCAAATAGCTTTAACAACAATTTTTTTGTTCATATTTTACGAAAACTCTAAATGTTGCGTATTCATACATTTATCCTAATTATATAGTATACCAATAATAATAGTTTCTTCATGTTTTCATTTAATTGATTCACATCAAAACTGTTAAATAAACATGTGACATTTATTGATATCTCCACGGTGAAACATGCAAAAAATATATACTACATCCGATTACATAACTCTTTATAATCCTTGTAGAAATTATTATTATTATTTTTGGTAAATTAAATTATTATTATTTTCTTAACAGAAAAGAAAGAAACTAATTTGTATGGAGATGAATCTTAAACAAAATTTAACTATCTCTCTCTTTGACGTCATAAAATCATCTGATTAAACTAACCACACGAAATTAAAGATGCTGCTGAAGGCATTGAAGTTGGCATGGTTGTGATTGGACTATAGAATAAATAGTTACTAATTCTCTTGCATTACGTGTACATAAAATTTAGTACAGCCATAATTAGATTGTTCTGAGGTAAACTAATATTGTGATCAAATCAAGACAACTGTTTTCTTCCTTAATAAAACATTACATATATCAGATGTATTGTTGTTGGCGAAAACGACAAAACCTATAGTAGATAAATCTATACAAAAAAATACTGGATATGAAGGTTATGCTATTTGATTGTTTTAAAACAACTTGAAACCTATTATTTTGAAAAAATTAAGAAAATTATATATGTTAAACGACACAAATTGAAAAGAATGGCACTAGTGTCCAAAGACCAAAGTGATGACTAAAATTTAATAACATTACACATAAACTGAACAAAATATTTGCATATATGCATAATAAACTAGCTCTTCTATTTTTAAATCTTCCTACTTTTTTTTTCCTTAGTTCACATTTTTAAATTAATTTACCTAGTTGGTTAAATCTATTTTTACATTTTTAATAAAAAGAATTATTTGACTCCATGATAGTAACCACAATTCACAATTGTACTAATTTGAATAATGGAAATTAGTAGATCTTCTTAACGTTTTCCACTAATTTGAAAATCAATGATTTGGCGACTTAATTATTAATAAAACTAATAGTCAATAGGGTATAAAATCATTAACCATGGAAACAGAGATATTAAGGGAAGTGAAAAGATATTGACTGTAACTTGTAACAAATGATCATCTATAAATGAAAAAAACAAAAATATTTAAGATATGAAAAATTGAATAAGTGATCTAGTATTTACCAAAAGAAAGAGAGTAAAGATAAAAAGAAAAGCATGTTACTCTTTGGAGTCTATGTGGCTCTATGCAAGGGAACACTGCGCCACCTACGTGTCCTTTTTTTGTATTACTTCCTTTGCCGACGTATTCCTTTAATTTTACTTTGACGTTGGGAATAAAAGACCAAGTTGAATATTGTAATAAAATTTTGGTCTCGTTAATTAGTTATTTTTTGGGAGTGTATTTTTTTTTGTTTATTAATAATTGTTGGGAGTATTATTGGGAGATTATGTTCATGTTCTGAGATCAAATCTTATCGACAACGAAAAAAATTAACTTATTTATCATATAAATCTTTTTTTAATCACAACTCATGTCAAATATCTAAATAATGGTTTTGTATCTCCGTAGTATAATTGTTACGATTTGAGAAGTGGTTGTATTCCGGTGGTCATCCTTCGAGTTCGAGTCTCTGTCACCACGGTGGTACTTGCTTCTTCAAATAAAAATCCTTCTATACGCGTTGAGGCAAGCGGTGTATACTAACCCGTAGGTCCAAACCGAAAATGGGAATTTTCCTGGATATGGGGCCGCTTTGCGGTGGGACATGTCACTATAAAAAGTTAACCCTATAACAGTTTTAATTATACAACCATGGGAGAGAGAGAGAGAGCACGTGTACCCCACGACTACGAAAAATTTCTCTCCCAAATTTACGAATCCTAGGTCGTTCATCAACATTTCTCTGCTTCACGGTCGGAGTGCGGTGGCTTTCTCAGCACCGAATTCGTCCGTCTCTCTCCTGATCTTGTGTGCCTCTAATCGGCGGTAGGTATCTTCGTTGAAGGCTAGATCTGCATTTGCTCGGTGCTCCTTAGCTTGGAGAATCTGAGATCTGGTCGTTGTTGACGCATCCTATAGTTATCAGCGTCCTCTCCTCTGTCCCGTGGGTAGCGGTTCTGCCTTCTCTCGTCTCTCGGAGCTGAGTCATCATTCGCCGTCTTTTGGAGTTTGGTTGCGCCGTGGGAGTTACTCGACGTGGTTTGCTTCGACGGTTTGTCTCCTTTCCTCTGGTTCTAGGTTTCTCTCGGAAAGCTTTGGATCTTGTGGCTGCTTCTCTATGGAAGCTCCTCTTCGCTTTTGGTGGCGAGTTTCAGAGTGGTGACTTTGGTGGTAGCGTGGTCACCTGTGAAGTGGTAGCTCCTTCTGTTGGGTTTCTGTGCTCCTGTGTGTCTTGGTAAATGGTTCTGGTGGTTATGCTTGCTTGAGCTTTGCTTCAGACTGGTGGTGACTGTGTCTTCATATACGTGTTTCCTAGAAAAAATGTCTTTGTTGAATAGAGGCAGCGGTTGGTCTACTTGGCTGGGTCATGCTTGCGGGAGGTGTTTTTGTGGCTCCATGCACAAGAATGGTGATCGGATGCAGCTTATCTGGTTACCGCACGAGGCTCCCGGGCTACCAAGAATGCCTAGTTGCATTGTAGCCTTCCGTTTTCGCGTTAGTCTTTGGAGAAGCTATAGGTGCTACTCTCTTTAGGTTTTGAGGGCTGGCCTAGAGATGTGGATACTCGCAGCAACAAGGATGAAGACTCAAACTCTTCAGAGTTGAGGCAACTACGTGATTGTCCGAGCTTTATGACTTGGATTCGGTGTTTCTTCTTTGGTATTCTTCTAGTTGGTTGCTCGTTTGTGTTTGACCTGTTTTAACTTTCTATTGGTTGTCAAGACATGGTTTTTGGCCTTTGTCTGCTCCAATTAGGTTGTGACCACCTTGTTGGGCTAGCTTTCCTATGGCCATTCCGCACTTCCCTTTGCTTTTGGTGGAGCCGGGTTTCAAGAGTATTTGTGACGGTTTGTTTGTGATTAAGTTGCTAAGATGATAAAGTTTGGTGGATTTTCAAGTTGAATAGAGGCGGCGGTTCGGTCTACTTGGCTATTTTTTTTCCGGGAGAGCTGGTACTCGTGGTTTCTAATTTGGGTTTGGTGGTCGGAGGAAGCACCTCTGATTCCCGTTCAAGCTCTCGTGCTGCCGTTTAACATTAGGTTTCATTGTAGCGGTCCCATATTTGTGTTAGTCTTCGGAGAAGCTATAAGTATTTTCTTTTCGAGGTTTTGAGGGTGGGCCTTAGGGGAATGTTACGTGTAGCAACTAGGATGAGGACTCAAGTTCTTTTGAGCTAAGACAATCACACGAATGTCCGAGTTTTGCAGCTTGGAATCGGTGTTTCTACTGTGGAGTTTCTATCGTTCTTTTTCGTCTATAGTTCTTTAGTTGCTTTTCTATCCGTTTCCTTGCTCGTTCTTTAAATTTCGATCTCTCTATCTTCTTTATTTTTTCTGTATTTCTTTTTATTTTCATCTTATTTTTTCTGTATTCCACTGTAATGGTGAATCTTTGGTATTAATAATTAACCTTTAAAACCAAATTTTTTTTTTAATGATTTTCTATATTTTATTATAATTTTGTTATATGGCAAATTTAAGATGGATCGGATATAGTTTGTGACACGACTACACCAAGTGATCCACACTTTATATAAATATAAAAAAATTACATAACACAATAATCCATATACACAACAATACATATATGTTAGATAAAGAAGATGCAGATCAATCACTTCTAAATAAATGTTTGGTCTTATTTAAATTAGATAAAAAATATTTAAACAAATATAAATTCAATGTAGAAAACTCACTTTGATATTTTTTTTTTCAATACATAAAACACTAATGTGTATGATGATATAGGCTTGCTTATATCAATCTCCTAAGAAAGAATTTCGTCTCTACTATTGTTTATGTAGTTCCATAGACGTCGTCTGTCTATCTTGTAGGATACAACTATCAAATTCGGTATAGCACACCTTAGAGTTTCTAGCAAACTGTACTTTGTGTTTCTTAAAAGAAGAAGAAGAGGAGAAAGTAAAATATCAATAAATACATAACCATAGCATCTACGTGATTCTACCGCTACACTACACGGAATTATACTAGGTCCATACGGATTCCTGCTAACCTTGCTCCCACACTCATCTAGAAGGTCGTATATATGAAATTCTAGGCTGAATCCCACAATTTCAATTCCTACAAAAACGTACAACATGTCCGTTAGAATAAGATTAAATAAACTTGTTTTTACTCATGTGATCCAGTCGGATAACATTCCATCCGACCGGTCTGTTGTACTTTTCACCCGGCCATTTTACTTACACACCCGACCAGTCCATTCAAAATTTCACCCGGTCGGGTAACCTTTTCCACCCGACCGATCCAAGAGAAGAACCAGAGCAATGCTTTCTCCATAGACCTCCCGGTCGGCCTGCATGGTCCACCTGAGCGATCCATGCTTGACCAGAGGTGGTTCATGAAGATTCATGCTCTAAATCCTCTCTAAACTCATCCAAACTTATAAACCCAAGTAAACAACTATAAATCCTAAAGTTTTACCTTGTTATTCCACCAAATTCTTGGTTAAACTCTTTGATTTCTCTTTCTTCCACTTCCTTTCACTTCTCATCACTTTAAACATCAAAAATTCATTACCACATGAATTACCAACTCAAACCTAATGGAAGAGAATTCAAGATTTCACCTCTTTTCCAATTTTCCTCTTATTCTTCTCTTTTTCTCACCAAAGAACAGAGTTTCTCTTTGTTTTTTTGTCTCTGGTTGAGACATATATTTCATCCAAAGTCGGTCTTGGGCTATAAGCCTAACTTTTCAAAACACTTCACCCGGTCAGTTTATATGCCATTCCACCCGGTTGGTCTGGCCATAACACCCGATCGGATGATCTCCTTCAACCAGTCACTTTGCCACCACTAAATATCCCAAAAATCTTCGAACATTGATAATTCGACTTTGCAGTCGGGTTTATATAAATATCCTATGTGTTGTAACACTTAAGGATCAAATCCACGAAAACCAAAGTTTACATTACGAAACACTGAAGTTCGAGTTAAGCTAATACAAAATAAAAATGGTTGTTTAAATTTCAGAATTAAATATGAAACTAAAGCAAATTAAAAGTGATATAAACAATTATATTAAAGACGCTAGACACTAAGGCGCGTCTCCGGAATTCAATATCTAAAGAACCAAACAACTATTCAGGATCAATTTAAAAACTATTTAGAACTTGAACACAAAAGAGTAACCAATCCACTATCGTGGTAGAGATTACTAAATTCTAAAATCGGGAGACCTAACTATCGTTGCCTCCGAATATCCTAGAATAGCATTATCTAACAATTTACCATAGCATCAACTTTCATTGGCTAAGGAAGAATTGTTCACCTATGTTCTGTCTAGCAACCTACAAGCTTTTAGAATGTAAATGTATTTAAGTTCTTAGACTAATTGGCCAAGAGAGTCTAAGCATTAAATTCAATTATAGGTGAAGATAAACAATTGTATTTCTATCCTATTTGTGCTTGATTCAATAGTGAATTCTTTTGACTAACCATAAAACCTAACTATGAAGCTACTCAGACATAGAAACAAATGACAACATAATCAAAGACGAAAATTGCATAAATTAATAAAATGAAACAATTAAAAGGGTTCATAAATATTTTCCAATGGTTCAGAGATCTTCTCCCAACTTACAATGATGAAAAAATTGCAAAAAACGAGATAATGAATAAAAACGGCAAGACCTAAATTAAATAGGTCGNCTTGGCCCGGACGGGCCACCTCTGGCTCGGACGATCTAAGATGGGCGCCAACATTAGCCCAGGCGATCCCGTACTCAAATTTCTCCAAAAACTCATATTTGTAGTTCTTTTTGCTCTGTTACATAACTTTGAGAGTCGTGATCCTCAATGAATGCAAACGTACCTGAAACGACTTAAAACAAAAAAAAATTCGACAAACCATTAAAATACTTATATTAAAAGATTTTAAAAACACAATAAGTACATTATATTTGTCATCTAAAATGAACATTTTGTCCAAACGTGAATACATCTTTTTTTATCAACTTCTGATATGTGAATTCATCAACTAGATAGAATTCTATATATAGATGTTGGTCTAGATAGGTTCAGGGTAGGTCATTTAGACGATTGTTTAGCTCATTCAATAGATTAAAAGAATTTATTATCGTAATATATTTTAAATTCGAATTTTTAAAATTATATATATTTTTTATAAAACTAATTTTTTGATTTTTTATATTTTAAAATTTTATTTATAAATTAAAAAATATATATTAGATATCTACTTTGTTACATATTTTATATTGAAATTTTTTTTTAAGTTATCCAAAATAGTTGGATTATGAGTATTAGCGGAAAAATTGCTGGTTTAATTTTTGATAGAGTGGACAAACGGGATTTTACGGGAATGAGAATGGGACGGAAATTCGGGAGTATAAAAATGTGTCCCATATAAAATATGGAACGGCACGGAAATGGGATGGGATGGGATGGAACGGGTACGAGAATTCCCAAAAATAAAAATGACAAATTATTTTAAATCTAAAATGACAAATATATTTGTTAATAATAACAAAAAAACATAAAATCAATATAACCTAAATTTTATAGTTATAAATTCAGATAAATTTGATAAATTTAAAATCCAAAAAAACTCAAATCACTAATCTTATGTTTTTTCCTTATCGTTTACTTGTTTACCGATATATCTCATATGACATATAAAATTATCAATAATGATATCATTAATAGTTAATAACAAAATTTATCATATGAAATTTTATATTTATAATTGTTTATTATTATGTTTATGAGATATATATATATATATATTATAATTTATATATAATACTTTATAGTTATATATATATATATATATACATTTTATATATAATATTTCCCAAACGGGATTTCAGGAATTCCCATTTCCGTCCCGTTCCCAAACGGGAATCAGAACCTTGTCCCATATGGAAATATATTTTGAAATGGAACAGAAATTTCCGAATGGAAATGGGATGGGACGGGATGGGATGGAACGGGACGGGAATTGTGTCCATCCCTAATTTTTGATATCAAGAAAGAAAAAAAAGTATATGTTTTAAATCGACCAGATAAATCATATATGCACAAAGTTTGAATTCTATAAATCAAGATTTAAATTGATTTTTATAGCCCTGGGCATTCGGTTCGGTTTTCGGTAAACCGAACTAGATCGGTTTTGGTTTGTTCGGTTTTAGGTAAGAAACCGATCGGAAGTTTTTTATTTTTTATTCGGTTTTCGGTTCGATTCGGTTTGAATTATTATTCGGTTTATTCGGTTAACCGAATAATTGTAAAAATCACCTTTGGGTCGGTTTGTTCGGTGTAAATTAAACCGAATAAACCGAAACGAAAGGTGAATTTTCATATTTATTCGGTTTATTTGGGTTAATCGGATTGAATTCGGAAATATTTTTTTACCCAAAACCGAACAAACCGATATTTTTTTTTGTTTTATTTCGGAACTGATTTTGGAAAACCGAACAAAACGAAAAACCGAAAAAACCAAACCGTTTAAACCGAAAAAACCGAATACCCATGGCTAGATTTTTAGAAAACCTGCTCTATGAGGCTCGGTCCGATCCATACTAGTCCATCCAAAGGGTTTGGAAAGAAAAGCTTTTAAAATCTGAAATCTAAAGAAAGAAAAAATAGAAAAAAATAGAGAGGTCTCTCGAGCCCTGTGACTGTTTAGTGTTTACTTCTCTTTCGCGTTGACTCTCTCATGTTCGTTTCTTTTTCTTCATAAAACATTTATAAAATAATTAATTACGTTTGCATGTTTTATGAATAAACAACAAATAGTGTCGCTTGGGTGATTGGATGTAAGACATAAAAAAGGTGAGATTGTCGTTGCTACATATAAAGCTGGTCAGATAGTGTTTTTAAAAAAATATTCTATGTTTAGACAACTAATTAAATGAAAGTAATTTTATTTGACACCTCTTCTTAACATTTTGTATAATATAAATGGATTGTATTATCAATCCACGTAACTAGAAAACAAACTAACAAAACCACGAAAAATATAAAGTAAACTTTAATGTATTAAAAGAAAACAATTTATGTAAATACGGAAAAATAAAAGATGGAAAAAATAGAACTATAGAAGGGCAAAAATATATGTAAGGTTATGGTCATAATTATGGAATGGTTGCTTCATGAAAGGAGTACATACGAGCAAATGGGAACAACAAGAACGAGACAATAATGAGATGTATGAAATTATTTAATAATGTAATGGCTGTCATTGTCTCGGCCTTTAAACGTGGCTTTTTATTGATAATAACATGGCATATTTGATTCTTTTAGAGAAAAGTCTAATCTATTATTGAATATCTACATCAACCATATAGTTAAAGAAGAACAATAGTTATGCTTCAAATCAAACCTTAAAGTATATATCCCCATTCAAATTTCTATGATCTCCTTTTTGTGTTTTTTTCCCCCGATAATTCATGGATTGATTATTACCAACTGATGTAATTATTGGATGCTTAAAATATTTACATATACATTCGTCTTTACATACTACAATAAATGATATTTATATTTTTAAACGCATTATAGTTTCTAGTATTTAAACTAGCTAACATAAACACAAAACTAAAGTATAATCAAAACCCTCTATGATACTTTAAGCATGGTTATAAAGTTAAAATTAAAAAGAGCTATGATCTTGGCTCACTCAATAATCTCATAGGGCATTAATAATGGATGTTGAATAATATTGATCACTATGGTCCATGCGTTGTTAGTGATTGGTCGGTCGGACCATATCTTATTGTAATGATGTGATTTGTGTTTTTTTTTTTACTTCACACACTCATTATCCATTTTATGATGCCATTAGGATGCAAGTTATTTTCCCTGAGAAACTAAAATAATAGAGTCCAGAAGATTCCATTGCACTTTTACCTCAGTTGTTTCATTTAATGAATTTTTTCTCTAATGAATTTTCATTAAATTAAGCAATATTCATACAGTGCATTTATTAACAAAGCAGGACCACTTCTTCATAGTACTTAAGTCTAGTTACCTTTGAAAGACATATAGTTCATACGATCTGAAGTTATGATTCTTTAAATAGAACTATATCCAGAGGCTTACGTTATATCTTAACTACATCCTCGACAAATACATACGACATTAATATATATATATATATATATGAACATGACACATCCTATATTAAGCAAATCCAAAAAAAAAAACACACCAAAACATCTGAATCAAACTAGGGTTCTTTATACATGTTGCATCTCCTTCTTTTTAGCATCCACAAGCAGGAGCAAGTTGTACACATTTACTTTTACTTTCTTTCACTTCCTTTTCTAAGTCCCTTACCTGTTTTATCCCATTTATAAAACTATGTTAGAGTGAAGTCAATGAAATAAACAGATGTTTTGTATTGTGTAATCAAACTTACAGTTTGTTCTAACTCAGTCTCTTTCTTTATATATTCCTCGCACTTGTTGAAAGAAATAACACATCAAATGAATTCACTTACAGTAGGTTTAGGTTGAGAGTAATTTCTCAAATGTGGTGTTTCAACAGCAACTTTAAAGGTTGAAGTGCCATTACAATGATTGATTTCACGTATCATTGGACCATCTTGACTACTTTTACCAGAAGGCAAAGGTGAAGGGTTGAATCTGTTGACAGTAGTAGGTGGTTGATCATGTCTTGCTGCTATGTTTTTAGTTTTATACGTTTGGTATCCAAAGACGTGAACATTACTATTCCTGTTTTTTCACCATACCAAGCAGAGGAATAGTAAAAAAAAAACCCTGGTTTGGAATCAAAATCATAACTGAAAAAGGTTTTGGTGAAGAAGAAGAGACCAGTAATCATTGATAATCTTTTTCAACCTTGCCTCTAGTCTCTGATATAGAGAAGACCTCTCAAAATATTGCTTATTGTGGGATGGTTCAATGAAGTTTGCTTCAAGAACTCCTGAGGAGCCAGAATTTTGTTAATGACTTTACCTCAAACAAACATGTTCAATGGAGTAGTCATCAACGAAATGAATAACTATTTACCCATAACACCATGGCCAATCGATGTCCCTCCATAGTGACCTTCCAGAAAGGCTGTTACAATACAATAGATATGGTTAAACCGGGTGCTTAGGTGACAAATATGCTAGCAAACCAAACTTTTAAGGGAAAACAGCGGGAAAAACCATAAACTTTTCGAGAATCGAACTTTTAAATCTGAACTTTGATATGGCGGAAATAAACCTCTACTTGTAGTTGACTTAAAATATAAATTAAAAGTTTCCGTTGACTTCGCATAATTAAACACCACGTTAAATCGACTAACAGAGATATTAAACTGGGTTACTGCTCCGTTAACGGAACTGTTAACTTCGTTTAATAAGAACCGTTACAGACACAGAAATTCGAAATCGAAAATTTGGACAAAATCTCCAAAATCTGTTGAACCCTAGAAAACAAAATCAACAAAAATTGAAGGCAATGTCGATGAATTCAAGTCATAATCAAAGGGATTCGATGAGTTCAAGCTCTGTATCTTCTATTGTCGCCGGAAATCGTGGATTGCCATCTAAGTGTGGATGTGGCTTAGGTTTGACGAGATTCACCTCCAAAACTCCAGAAAACCCATGTCGTCCGTTCTTCCGTTGTATCAGCAAAGAAAAGGTGTTAAATCTGTAAACCCATCTCACTTTTGTTATTGTCTATGTCGTTTATGAGATTATTTGTTTTGTTAGGGTCATTTTTTCAAGTGGGTTGAAGAAGCTGTTTATGAAGAGGTTGAAGATGCTATACCAACAATTGCAGCCATGACTAATGAATTGAATGAAGTGAAAGCTGAGGTTAATGATT